>PVKE010047123.1:0-12028 GCA_004027555.1 Craseonycteris thonglongyai | reverse complement strand
GTTTTCTATATCATCCATAATAATGTTTGTTTTACTGTTAAATTTTGGAGATTTTCTGCATTAACACGTTAAGCGCCCAGGCTATTTTGTCTTGCTTATCTTTGGCCCCTTATATCAGATATCACCAAAATGCTGGTGACTGGAGATCTGTTTAGGTTGCAATAAGGCTGAATGTTTACATATAGAATATAGTTACTGTATGAATATTAGTATTTACCGCAATTTGTCCAGTGTATTATTTTAGAAATGCTTTATATTCAGTCAGTTGTCTGCGATTCTTGTTCCAGTGTATGTCAGGGACCAACTCGGACCAATCTGGCTAAAAACAAAAATAACTCCATTTTGAGAATCGACTCCATCCTGAGAGATAGCCTTGCGGTCTGGCCTGAAGTTAAAGATAACTTGTTACTCAATAGTATCTCCCATGCATAGCCCACCCCTCCTTTGCTTGGACTGCCCGCTAGAGCCCGCGAATCCTCCACCAATCCTGAGCTGCCACTTACCCTACAACCAATCACCCTTTGACAAATACCTCACTAAGCAGACAGCCCTGCCCTCCTTTGTCCCTACTGTATATATACCGCTGTAACAGAAATAAAATTTTGAGGCTTGGTCAGAATCCTGTCTTGCCTCCATTTCTTCGTGTCTCCTGTCTCTTTTCCTTCTTAGGATCCCCCTCGCTCCGCGTTGTCGTGCCCTACAGGTCGGGGCACAAGTGCAGAAAGATTTTTCTTTACCAGTGAACGTGAAAATGTCCCCTAAACTGGAGAAATTGTAGCAAAGAAAAACAGAAAAGTAATAACCATTTTAAAATGGAAAGACAAGCAGGACATCTTACTTATTTGAAATTTATTAATAGAATGTAATTTTTTAAATTTTGTATCGTCAGTTAACATACAATACTGCAGCCTGCGCGAAAAGTGTACTGTCGGCACCGGTGACTGACGTGGTTCGAATGGAAAGTTCAGTGTCAGTCACCGGTGACTGACGTGGCACGTAACGTGTTAATTTAATCATTTCCTCCCTATACTTTTAATAATATGTTTTTAAATTTAAAAATTTTGGGGGAAGCCGATATGGCTCAGTGGGTTAAGTGCTCTCTTTGCAGCCCTAGGGACCAAGGATTGAATTTCAGCCCCAGCCTGTGTGGACCGTGGACCCATATGCTGAACTGCGGAGTACCCCCAGTTCGGTTCTCACCACGGTGAGACCCCAGCCCAGTTCCTGCCCTGTGCAGCCCCTAGTCCACCTGTGGAATGAAACTATGTGGAAAAACCAGTGATGTGCAACAATGGTGACTGCTCTGGACCCCCTCCCCCTTCTCTCTGTCTCTGTCTCTGTATCTCTCTTTCTGTTAAAAAACAATAAAATCTTTAAAGTTTTCAAGTTAATGTGTCATAAGTACTTTTAAGGTATGAACCCGGTATAAATCCTGTAAGGAATTGACACGAGAAATTGAGTGGCTCATCAAATGTGAGTCGTTATTGGGAGCGCTCCCAGGCAAGGTTCCTTGGCCCAAAAGAGGATTGGGACCAGCAAAGTCACGCCTTGGAAAGGGAAATTTTATAGGGCTCTGGGGTGTGGGAGAGGCAGATCAGGTGGGTAACGGCTGATGTCCATATATGGTGTTGTTTGTGGAGCTTGAGCCTTCTGGGTGGGTGCATCTTTTGAAAGTCCCGCTTTTGAAAGTTCCCTCGCAGGTTGCCTCAGCCGCTTGAAAAGTCCCTTTATCACATCCCATTTGCCCAGGCCCCCGAAGCCCACTGACCCTACAAATCCACATTCAGAAATGCAACAATATAGTGAAATTCAAGGACCACATAGGAGAATGGTGTTATCTGGGGAATGGGGAGTTTGGTGTTCAGTGGGTATAAATTTTGATTATACAAGATGAATAAGTTCCAGAGATATTCTGTACATTGTGTGCATGGAGTTACCACCATTGTGTTATGCACTTAAGAGTTCATTGATGGATGCCAGGATAGCTCAACAGGTGGAGCGCTTGCCCTTGTATCTATGAGGAATACGGGCATCAAATCCCTGACCTGGCCCGTGCAAACCCACATGGTAAACTGAAGTGTAACTCGTAACCACCAGGATAGCGGCAAGGATTCTTGCTTCCCATGGGGGAGCCCCTGCACCCACCAGTGTGGAAGGAAACCGTACAAAAAACTAATCATGTACAACTATGGAGCCTGACCTGGGCAGTCCTTTTTTCTCTCTGTCTCTCACCTCTAAAACAAAACACAATGACATAAATCTTTTTTTTAAAGTGTGGTTTTCTACAAGGTACAGTTTTCTTCTATCTATTAAAAAGAAAAGTTTTATTGAAAGGATATTGTATTTGTACTACAATAAAACAGTAACAAGAGCAACAATTAAAACAATATATTGTCAGTGGATGCCAGAATAGCTGAGCAGTTTGAGTTCTTGCAACCAGGAGGTGTCAGGATCTAGTTGTGGCTCCAGCCCATCCAAACGTATGTGCTGAACTATTGCACAATGGGAAACTGCTGAGATGGTGGCAGAGGTTCTTATTATAATTTTACTTATTTTTATTTATTTATTTTATTTTTTTAAGGGAGTTAAGTTGATTATTATCATTTTCTTTTTTTTTAATAGATTTTTATTTATTTATTTTTTTTAATATTTTTTTTTTTTTTTTATCTTTTCACATTTATAGAGAGAAATTATCTTTTTGTCTTCAGTGCATAGTTATTTCCACTTTACTCTTTGACAGATAGAGAGAGAGACAGAGACAGAGACAGTTAGAGAACCAAACTGTGGGAACTCCCCAGTTCAGCACGTGGGTCCCGCCTGGGCCGGAGCCGGGATTCGATCCTCGGTCCTCATGGCCTCAAAGCGAGCGCTCAACCCGCTGAGCCGTCCCGGCTTTTCCCTATTTTTGTTTTTGACAGAGAGACAGAGACAGAGAACTGAACTGGGGGCACTCCCCAGTTCAGCATATGTGTCCCCACGGGCAGGGGCCGGGATTTGATCCACAGTCCCCGGGGCTGCAAAGTGAGCGCTTAACCAACTGAGTTATCCCGGCTTCCGTGGTTGTTGATTTTTAAATCTAGAATTATTTATGAGAGATGAATTCTTCAGGCATACCAATAACATGAACTATCTCATATCTTGAGAAGCTTGTACAATGTGCATTAATGAGTGTTTTGTTCTGGCTCCTGCCGTACCCGAAAGAGAATTTTATGATGGTTGGTATGAGACTGGAAAAGATTGACAGGTTTTGATGTTGCTTCAAAGGTACTTAGAAATTCGTTACAGTCAATTTTGTAAATGCAAAGCATTTTTTCTTGTAAAACATTTACAGCATGCTAGTCTGGGGATGCTGGGATAGCTCAGAGGTTGAGCATTGCCTTGCAGCTGGGGTTTGATTGCCAGCCCCCTCCCGTGAAAACTCACAAGCTGAACTGCAACACAACTGGTACCTGCTGAGATAGCACAACGGTGAAGGTTCTCTTGCCTTGTGGGAGGCTCCCTATTTGGTTTCTGCCCTGTAGGGCCCTCCATCCACCTGTGCAGAATGAAACCATGTCATTGCTAATGATGTGCAACTGTGGAGACTGCTCTAGGTCCTCCCCCATACTCACTGTTTCTCTGTCTCTCTTACCTCTCAAAAACAATAAAACAATTTATAAAAAAGCATACTTGTCCAGGGTTCTCACACAATGCTGATGGACCATGTGATTAAAGCCTCCCTCCTGGAATCTGCACTAGGCAAGTACCTGGCCACGCCCATTACAGGACACCACTCCCCAGGAATCAACCCAGAGAGCCTGTCCTACAAATTCCCACCCCAACCCTACCCACTACTCATAGGTATGAGGGCTGCTGAGTCTGGTGTCTATCCCAGTGTTACTGAAATAGGTCTGGGGGAGCAAGGTCAGCACCCCCACGAACCAGCTAAAGATGCCATTTTATGGGTCCCATTGTAGACCTGCAGAAATCTAACTTCCTAATGTTCGGGCCCTGATCCGCAGGGATCAGTATGTATATTAAAGATTCAGAATAAATGCTCACGTTATTTTCATCTGGTTTCCTATTTGGTCACGTGAGTAACTTTAAAAAATATTTTTGTTATTGGGGTGACATTGAGTTTTTTCTCTAATAATACCTGTATTTTCCATTGTGTATTCCCCACCCAGAGTCAGTTCTTTCATTACCATATATTTGAGCTCCTTTGTCCATTTCTATCACCCTCCCTACCCCTTACTCTCTGGTAGCCACTATACTATTGTCTCTGTTTATAATTTTGAGTTTGTTCTTTTGTTTGTCTTGTGCATTTCTTGCTTTCAGTTTTGTATTCCACATGAGCGAAGTCATATAGCTAGTGTGAGGAATTTTAAGAAATCACATCACCTGTGCCCTCCCCCACAGAGTAGACTTTGTGTCTGGGCAGAGCATCATTGTTTAACTAAATGCTGCAGAGATTCCGAGGTGTGGCCTGGACACCTTTGTGAGAGTTGAGAGCAGGCTTTGGTTAAGGGGAGGTAACAGGGTTCCTGTTGGGGTTGGGGAGGGCAGGAGAGCTCCCACATTCTGCTTGCTGTATCGGGATTTGTCCAGGTCTATAAGAGGAGAGGAGGTGAAGACAGGAAAGAAAAAGCAGGTTTGGTCTTCCTATAGCTCATTGTTCCTGAATCTCTCCTGTGACAAAAGCTAGGAGAGTGTGGCCTTCTCAGCATTGCAAGGTCCTTCTGCTTGTGAGTGTGGAGGAAGCCGATGAAGCGGCTGTGCTGGCACCTCTGAAGGCCTCTTCTGAAGACACAGACGTGATTCAACACAACATCTCCTGAGAAATCAACCCCGAGCTGGTGGAGTAAGAGGACAAAATGACTGCTTCTCAGGTAAACATTGTGTCCCAGGTCAGAGGCTGTGTTAGCCTTTCCTTCTAAAATGTGTGAACTGAAAACTTGTAACCTTTAAATTCTCTACCTCTGATGTTTGTGCTCAGTGAGCTTGTTATCAAATAACTTATTTGTTTCCTTTTCTTGTAATGATTTCCACCTTGTTAGAGTACTTGTCTCCTGTGTTCCAGAGGCTTCTCTCTTCATTCATGATCCCTCCCTACAAAGAATGAAAAATTCTCACCATGAGTGAATGATGCTCATGGGAAGAATCTTTCTTCTACCCTTTAATGATGTTTTTGCTGGTGTAATGATCAAATAGACATGAGAGATATTAGCAAGAGAAAACATCTACATTTTTTTAAAAGATTTATTGTATTGTTTTTGACAGAGACAGAGGGAGACAGAGAGGTAGGGGAGGCCCCAGAGCAGTCTCCACAGTTGTACATCATCAGTTTTCAACATGGTTTTGTACCAGGCAGATGGGGTGGGAGCCTCCCGAATAGGAAGCACGCCCCCTGGAGCCAGAGGCTGAATCTGGGTGGGAGCAGAGTAAGAACTAAACTTTGGCCTCCCTCATGGGAAGCACACCACAGTTCATCATGTGGGTCCCCACTGGCTGGGACTGGGTTTTGATCCTCAAATTTTTGATTCCCAGAGCTACAAAGCCAGCACCTAACCCACTGAGCCATCCTGGCTTCCCCGAAAACATCCAAATTAAACACGTGCATATGTATGTCTGAGATACATTTTGGGCTTTGGTAGGTGATTGCAGGGAGAGCAAATATTCAGTAATTATGAGTGTGCCTTATATTATAGATAGTAAAATGCTTTTAGCTCTTGTAGGCCAGGCTCCTAATGTAAATGCTTGTAGATGTAGGGATGCTGGGAAAGCTCAGCAAATTGAGCACTTGCCTTGTAACCATGAGGTCAGAGGATGGAAGACTGGCCCATGCCCTTGCAACCCCATCTGCTAAACTGGCTCAACTGGAAACCACGGAAATGGCAGCCAAAGTTCTCATCTCCCACGTGGGACGCCCCTAGTTTGTTCCCACCCTGCAGGTCCCCACATCCACATGTGTGGAATGAAATCATGTCGCAAATAATGATGTGCAACTATGGAGACTGCTGTGTGCCCCTCTTCTCTCTTTATTTTATGAAATTTGTAAGTTCCATATAATTGTTTTAGTTCTGAGTTTTATATGAATTGTTCTATTTTCTTCCTCTGTGCTAGTAGAAGTGTAGCATGTGGTCCAGAAACATTATAGTGTCACTAGTTAAAAGTGACCTTGTTAAAAATTTGCAAACCTTGGTCGAAACCTATAACTTCTGAATCATAGTCTGAATTTTTACAACATTTCCAATTTATTGTACATGTTAAAATTGGACAAGTACTGTACACTTCTCAACCTGACTTTTTTTCTGTAGAAATATACACCGTTTGTCCTGCATAATACAAATACCAGAACACTCAAAACTGGGTATGCCTGTGTTGATGCCTTAATTTTTACAATATACCTTCCAGAAAAGGAAATTTTCTACCATGGATTATAGATCATGTCATCCTTCTTTCTCAGCAAAAGGAAATACACCAGTGAATATTACTGTGTGTATATGATTTTATTGGCTAATTCAGAATACTCTCCTTGGTCCAATCTGGTTCTCATATTAGGTCACATTATAAAATCTGCCCATGACCAGTTGGTGATTGCCTTTTATTTCAGGGACTGTTGACCTTCCAGGATGTGGCCATAGACTTCTCTCAGGAGGAGTGGGAATGCCTGGACCCAGCTCAGCAGAGACTGTACTTGAGCGTGATGTTAGAAAACTACAGGAATCTGGTCTTCCTGGGTGAGGATGACATCCTTCCAGAATTTCTCCTCTAACTGTAGAGTTTTGTTTTCTTCATTAGTACAGTGTCTCCTGGGAGCATCTGCTTTGTATGATAGAGTTTCTGATCTGTGTTTCAAGGAACAAATTGTGGGTTCATTGGGTGGAAACGAAAGGCTTCATGATGTACATGGAAGGGAGAAGTGAGTATCTGAACACTTAAAAGTTGTCTTGTATATAAAGGTGCTATCAGAAAACATTATTTTGAGGGGGAAGCCGGGATGTCTCAGTGGGTTAAGCGCTCACTTTGGAGCACCGGGGACCAAGGATCGAATCCCGGCCCTGGCCCATGCGGACCCATGTGCTGGACTGGGGAGTTCCCCTAGTTCAGTTCTCTCTCTGTCTCTGTATCTCTCTCTCTCTCTCTCTCTCTCTCTCTCTCTCTCTCTCTCTCTCTCTCTCTCTCTGTCTCTCTCTCTCTCTGTCAATACAATAAAGATTAAAACAAAAACAAAACTTAAACCAAAAATACATTATTTTGGGAACTTCTTTCCTAGAATATTCTAATGTTCTACAGTGTCCTCTCAACTCACCTGAGCATAATACTCATGTAGAAATTGGAGGTTCTCCATGAAAACTCGCATTTCTTTTTCTGATAATCAGGTCTTGCTGTCTCTAAGCCAGACCTGGCGACCTTTTTGGAACAAATGCAGGAACCTTGGGCTTTGAAGAGTAAAAAGATGACATCCCTTCACCCAGGTAGGTGGGAATGAAAAGAATCAGATGACCCAGGTCAGAGGTCCAAGGTCATAGAGGAAGGCAGACCTAAAATATATGCGTTTGGGAAGATCTGCTTCAATGCAAATGATTTTTGAGTGGGTGAGGCTTGCTTCTGTTGTTCTCATAGAGGAACAACTATCCAACACTCCTCATGCTTGTTAATCCTTGGAGGATTCCATTGACCTCCCATCATATCTTCAGTGAGAGCCAGGTTCTCCCCTTGAACCGGGACAGCCGTGACAACCTGGCTCCTGTTCGGTTGCTTTATGGGTTTTGAATATTTGTGAACATTGCTGAGGTAATCTGTGTTAAGCCATTGTTTTAAAGTTCTGTTTTGCCTCATGTAAGGAGTTTCTGCTGCAAGTGGTTGAGATACTGGCATTTGGTTTGGAAATCCAAAGAACACTGTGGACACATGTCTTACATTCTGCTGTATAATTTCCAGTCCTATGGATACTACAGAGCTCTGACTTAGAAATGTTGTCAGGCGCCATGTTGGAGGGCTGGTGGTAGCGGCTCGGGGAGGTGCTCGTTCTCTCGGTCTCGCTCTCTCGCTCGCTTCCCCTGGCTCCCTTCGGAGCCCCCCCTCCGCCGCCTGAGAGCTGGACTGTGTGCGAGTGGGGGTGGGCGTCGGGGGGTTGGGGGGTTGGGGGGTTGGGGGGAGGCGCTCCGGGCCCAAGACCGGCGCCGGGAGGCGGCAGCTGCGAGCGGCTCCGGGGAGCCATGGACATCGAGCGGCTGCAGGAGGCGCTGAAAGATTTTGAGAAGAGAGGAAAAAAAGAAGTTTGTCCGGTCCTGGATCAGTTTCTTTGTCATGTAGCCAAGACTGGAGAAACTCTGATTCAGTGGTCCCAATTTAAAGGCTATTTTATTTTCAAACTGGAGAAAGTGATGGATGATTTTAGAACATCAGCTCCTGAACCAAGAGGTCCACCCAACCCTAATGTCGAATATATTCCCTTTGATGAAATGAAGGAAAGAATACTGAAAATTGTCACTGGATTTAATGGTATCCCTTTTACTATTCAGCGACTATGTGAATTGCTAACAGATCCAAGGAGAAACTACACAGGAACAGACAAATTTTTGAGAGGAGTAGAGAAGAATGTGATGGTTGTTAGCTGTGTTTATCCTTCTTCAGAAAAAAACAGTTCTAATAGTTTAAATCAAATGAACGGTGTTATGTTTCCTGGAAATTCACCAAGTTATACTGAGAGGTCTAATATCAATGGGCCCGGAACACCTAGGCTACTTAATCGACTGAAAGCTTCGCTGTCCGTCCCCACAACAGCGAACGGCCTGCCTGAGGGTGCAGGTCTGCAGCAGAATGAGGGCAGAAGTCACAGTGACTCTCCGGCATGTGGATCAGAAGGGTCCTCAGGGAGCCCTGTGAAAAACAAACATCCAGGTGAAGATGCTATGGAAGCCGAAGGGCATGAGGTAAAAAGACTTCGGTTTGACAGAGAAAGTGATGTCAGGGATACAGCGAGTCAGACGTCTTGCAGTGAAACTTCAGTTACAGCCGAAGACACAGAAACATGGTCTTCCTCTCAGGATGAAGACAAAGAAAGTAGTCGTGCCCGATGACATTGTGCAGAAGAGGGGGAGGAGGAGGAGGAGGAGGAGGAAGAATCTTTTATGACATCAAGAGAAATGATCCCAGAAAGGAAAAATCAAGAAAAAGAATCTGATGATGCCTTAACTGTGAATGAAGAGACTTCTGAGGAAAATAGTCAAATGGAGGAATCTGATATGACTCAAGCTGAGAAAGATTTACATTCTGAAGGGAGTGAAAATACAGGCCCTTTTCAGATACCTGAAGTACGCAGATGAACTTACAAAACTGATGCCGTTTCTGACACTGTATGTCATGTGCTTCTGGGTGACTTGGGCACAACCACAGGTGTGCGTCTTGACTACTTAAACTGCTCTGACTGACACACCATTGCCAGGGCTCCGCCCCCTTGTAGGCTGCCGTCCTACTGACTGACGTGACAGTTGGGCTCACAGCAGCCAGGTGATACATTTATGAATATGTCTAACAGTTGGAATAAAACATTGATGACTGTACCCAAGAGGGGAGAAAATTCACACATTGTAAATTTATTTTTTATTTTGCAAAAATGTTAAAATGAAGCAGATGTTAAATGTGACATTCATTTTTAGTTATCTGTTACCTTATTTTGTTGAGGGGTATTTTGCCAATGAGAGCAGACTAAACATTTTAAGAAATCTTGAAATTTTCTTTAGAATATTTATGAAGTTATTGTCAATAAACCTGTTCTTTAAGATCCTTGACCTTTTGATACTTTTATTTTAATTGTGCCATGGACCATTGGTAAACAAATAGATTTGTTGCTTTCAAGTTGAGGTTTTAGCATCATGACTTTGAGGTCTGTGGTTTTAATTGTAAACTTGCAATTGTTATTTTTGCAAGGGCAAATGTATATCTTTATTAAATAAAGTATAATAATGGTGAATGTACCAAAATGCTATCATTTAACTCTATGAGAGGTCTGCATTTTAATCTCTACTTTAATTGTTTTACTATTTATTAGCTACTCCTATGTTGGTCATAGATCAAACTTGTTGCTCTTTATACAGATAATTGTAGTACTCAATGGACTATCTTTAGGATTGATGGAATATTTCTGTAATTATACTGAGGAAACGTTCAGTTGGTTTAAGATACGCCCATTTCGAAGTAAACTTCCTCAAGAGGTGAAATATACAGACTTTGCTTCATAAAAATGTCAGTTCTAGTAGTAACTGATTCAGATGTGAATTTTTTAAAGGCTAATTTTAGGTACAATTTCATAACACATCAGCAAAGTCATATTAAAAGATCTATAGAATCAAGACCTCAGTGATTAAAAATAATTTTCTTTCTTGGCCTTGAGCAGATTGTTTACCTGTTAGATTCTAGACTGAACCCAACACACAAAAAGAATTTGAAATGCTGGTCAGGAAGGTGAGAATAAATGTCTTACATTTTTTAATACTTTTCCCTTTTAAAAAGTAAACACATTATCTTACTATTATTTAAAAAAATATTCTCAGTTCTGAAAATAGAATAGAAATTAGTGGAAATATGTCATGTTTCAAATACTATTACGTAAATTCGCCTGACCGGTTCAGGTCTGTGCACCTGCACGTGTGGGAAGCGTGGGCAGCCCTGTTTGGCCTGGCAAGTGCTGACACCCTTCAGCTTGGTAAGGCGTTCCCAAAACCCTGGGCCCAAAGGTGTGGCCTGTGAAATCACGCAGGTTCAGAGTATTTTTTTTTTGCCGGTGTAGATAGGCATGTGTTTATGCATTTTTACATTTGTAAAATCAGCAATTTTTCAAATGATGTAAGTGTACTATACTAGTTTACTTATAAAGGTATTTGGGCAGAATCTAATGCTGCTACCGTGTTTTCTTACGAGAAATGTAACTTGTGGTAAGGATGGAAATGGAGCTAGTAGAACCAAAGGAAATAAAAACTGAGTAGCGTTTCAAGTTGTCTTATGAGCAGCAATTTCTTAAATGCATTGGTTTTGATCAAGTGAAGCTCGGAGGTTCTCTTGAGATTTGTGCTAGTCATAAAACGGATGAATGCAAAAACACCTTGTAATTTCTTATGCAGTTTATTATAATTAGGTGTACTTGATTATTGGCCAAATAATGCTAGGATGTATTGGTTAGAATACATCTAATATTTAACATTTTAAAAATACTACACTTCTTTCAGAATTTTGTTTCAACTTGAAGCCTAGATTACTTTGCCAAATAAATGTATTTTTTTCATAATTCAATAAAATATAAATTAGAAGACTATCAAAAAAAACAAACAAAAACAAAAAAGAAATGTTATCACAGCGTAATGCATGCACACACATCCCTGTAGTGAGAAAGTCTAATTGTCTATTTTGCTTTAACGTGTCCTTTTGCTATGTATTTGCTAATATTAGATATTTCAAGTGTGTATGCCTTGATTTCTCAATATCGCCCTTGGCTTAGAAGGCTCATCTCTAAAAATTTTGCTAGGAGGCTCATCTCTAAAAATTTTGCTAAGACTGATGTCAAAGATTTTACTACATTGTGTTTTCTTCTAATTTTGTGATTTCAGGTCTCACATTTTACTCTTAAATTGATTTTTAGCTTATTTTCATGCATGGTCTAAGAAAGTAGGCCCACTTCATTTTTTTTAACCACATATCTGTCCAGTTTTCCGAAAATTAGTTTTTGAAGAGAATGTGTTTTTCCACTATACACACTTGCCTTCTCTCACATGGATGAATTGAGTATATTAATGTGGGTTTGTTTCTGGCCTCCCTATTCTGTTCCATAAATCCCTGTTCTTTGCCCTTTCCTGTCCTATTTGGATTACTGTAGCCTTATGGTAGAGTTTATAATCTCGGAACATAATAACCTCCGAAGTTGTTCTTTTTTTTGTCATATTGCTTAACGTCTTTAGAATTTTTTGTGGTTTTGTACAAATTTAGGATAATTGGTTCTAGTTATGTGAAATATGACATTGATATTTTTGTTCAAGATTTAATTTTTATT
>PVKE010047122.1:0-12029 GCA_004027555.1 Craseonycteris thonglongyai | reverse complement strand
TTGGAGTGCCAGTTTTGAGCTGGAGAATTCCCTCAGCTTCTGTATATCTGTAAAGGCCTTAATTCCTCCTTCATATCTAAAGGTTAATTTTGCTGGATAGTTAATTCTTGGCTGCAAATTTCTCTCTTTTAATATTTTGAAGATTGGGCTCCACTCCCTCCTGGCTTGCAGAGTTTCTGCTGAAATGTCTGGTGACAGCCTGATAGGTTTTCCTTTGAAAGTTATGTTTTGTTTTTCCCTGGCAGCCTTTAGGATTTTTTCTTTGTCATTGATTTTTGTCATCTTCAGAACAATGCGCCTTGGAGAAGATCTGCTAGGGTCTAGGTAGGTAGGGCTTCTGATTTCCTCTTGGATTTGGGGCTGTAATTCTTTCCACAGGTTAGGGAAATTTTCATCCACTATTTGTTTTAGTAGACTCTGAGAAGATTTCATCTCGCTTCCTTCTGGTACCCCTATTATTCTAATATTGTCCTTTCTGATGGAGTCAGAAAGTTCTTGTAGGGCTCTTTCATTTCTCTTGATTTTCCTTTCCCTTTCTTCTTCCCTCTGTGACATTTCCATGTTTGTATCTTCAATTTCACTCATCCTTTCCTCTAGCTGGTCAGCCCTGTTTCCTATGCTGGTCAGTTCTTTTTTTTTAGCTCTCCCATGATGCCTTTCATTTCAAGGAGTTCCTTTTGGTTCTGCTCTAGCTTCTCAATTTTGTTGGTAAAGTACTCATTTTGCTCAGAAAATTTCTTGTTGAGGTCATTTAACGGTGTCTGGGTACTTTGCCAGCATTGAGTGAGCTCTCTGTCTCGATTATTGCAGCCCTCAATTCTGTTTCACTTAGATTTGATTCCAGGTGTGCAAGGTCCTTTACTAAAGAATGCCCCTGATCTTCTGGAGGGGCTTTGGATTCTGAGGTGTGCATTGTGTTTGATGTGGTTCTTTTTGCTTTACGCATGAGTCTGTTTTCCCTCTGGGGGTTTGCCTATCAGATGGGCTTTCCTTTATTTTTTGGGGTGGTCTCAGTTGTGGGAGAAGAAGATTTTGGGAGAGGGTTGGGGGAAGCAGACAGCTTCTGTATCTTGGGGCACTTCAGGTTGCTGTCTTAACTGTTCGATAGCAGGGTAGTAAAGGTGTGGCCAGGGGTGGGGGTATGTGAGTAGTAGCTAGGGTGGGCCTGAGACACAATAGCAGATTCCTCTTTCAGCAGGGGGGCTGGTGGTTCAGTGTGGGCAGGGCGCAGGAGCTCTGGTCTTCCTCTCCTTTGCCTGGCTGCCCCTCCTTGAATCGTATCTGCAAACTGTACCCACAGGGCAGCGCTTGGATGGGCTGGGCCTTGGCAGAGGTCCCGTGCCACGCAGTCTTGGGTGCAGGGAATGATGCTGTGGCGACCTGGTCGGCAGCCCAGTTGCACGTGAGGGCTGCAGTGCCCCAACGGCCTGGTGGGAGGGGCGCCGAAAGCCCAGTTGTGTGTTTATGTGCTGGCACTGGCACCGCGGCGGCCTGGATGGGTGGGGCGCCGATAGCCCGGCTGCGTGCACCTAGTGGTTCCGCAGCTGCCTGGTGGGCGGGGCGCCGAAAGCCCTGTGTGCACAGGCTGTATCTGGAGTGGCTGCGGCTCTTTGCTCCCAGCTCTGTTGAGACCGCCGGATTCACTCTAAGCACATCTAATGCAGCTATGCCCACTCAAGCCCCAGCCCTCACTCCAAGAGCCCTGTCTTCGGAAGGCGCTCCTTCACAGTCAATCTCCTCCGTAAATCAGGGGTGCTGAGCTGTTGTGGGCTGGTGCCCTGCTCTCACCCCACCCGCCAGGAAGTGCAGCCGCCCTGCTCCACAGTCCCTGTTCCACTTTAGGCTCTGTGATCTGATTAGGGCACTGCGTGCTGTCCCTTGAGTTCAGATGTTAAATTGTCCACAGTCTTGTGGGGCTTTCACGCTCCCTAGGTCTTGGCTTCCAGCCCGCCCTCGATCCAGTTCCACTTTGACCGTAGTCCCCCAATCCCCCTTTGTTTTTGCCAGCCCCGGGCTGGGCTCCGAGTCTCTGTCCCGGAACCGCTGCTTCCCCTTCCCTCTCTTGCTCTCCTCTTTTTTGGGTGTTGTTCTGCGTTGTGTGGTTCTCTTAGTTGAGGTTGCTTTTCAGGGTTTCCCTGTGGATTCCCCTCTGTTCACAAGGCCCTTCCCAGGCAGTTATCGGCGTTCTCCTCTCATGCCGCCATCTTTCATGATTTTACTATATGTAAAACCTGGAGAGGTACAGAGCTGGGTGGGGCGGGGTCTCAGTGCGTCAGCAGGTGGCTTGAATCTTAATATGACACTAAAACACACCATTATTTTTTGAGATATTCTCAAGTTTTTTCCTGATCAAATAAATTGTCAAGAATGTTTATTAAAAATGCATAGGTAATAAAAGTTAATTTATATAATAGTGTAAAACTGAAAAAATTAATGATTCTAATACTCATGTCTTGAACTGTTGGGCGTGTTAAGCTTATTTATGCACTAGATTTGCAAAGTTAATTTTAAAATCATAGTTTAAAAATGTCATTTAATGAGGTGACTTCTCTGGTCAACTAATTTTCAGGGAATTGAAAAATGAAGGTGTAAAAACATGAAAATGTAATATAAGTTGGATCTAACTTTATTTAAACTTTTTGAGAGTGTTAGTTTTTAAAATAAATTGAGGGTTGCACATTTGGATTGCCTAATGCTTTGAATAAATAATTAAAAACAGCAATCTGGAATGGGATGCAATTTGAACTTACTTGGAAAACACATTTAAACTGTAAGCTTGCTTTTTTTAGGTTTAGTTACAACAACTCATTGAAAACAAGTCAGGTTCTGTTTTACAATCATTTTCCTTAGTGTCATTTACTCATTAGGAAAGGCTGCTTAGTTAGCAGATGGTTGGGCTCATACACTATCACTCAAACTCAGAGCTAGTGGGAGGGTTATCAAAGACCATTTGCAATGAAAATGCAAGGGTTTCTGTTGTTATTTTTTTGTATGTGTAGTTTGGCAAGAAATACAGAGAAAAGACTTATGTTGATGAATCTGAAAAGTCTAAATATAGTTAAGCAATGCAGTTGTCTTAAAATGTAAAATTAAAAAAAACAATGTAAAATTGTTTGATTAGTTTAATAATATAATACTATTTTAGGGCTGTCTTTCATTTTAAACAAATATAGCTGTTTGTTTGTAAAAGATAGACTAGGTCTTTCCAGAAAAACCCCCAGCCATAAATGCCTCTATTTTTCATATTACATGGCTGCATACTTTCCAGATAGCCCTCGCATAACATATGGAGTTGCAAAGAGTTATAAAATCACCTCAGATTTTATAGCGTTGATGACTCATTTTCTCACTTGAAAAAAAATACAAAAAACTCTGGATAGCTATTAAAATTCAAACCATATTGCAGGAAAAGAACCAGATGGTTCAGGACTGACTGTTGGATTAAATTACTTGGAATTGCTAAACAAAAGGGTATGCTCAGTGATTTTTTAAATCCATGTTTTGATAACCTCAGGGGTCAGTCTGACCTCAGGTCAACTAAGTAGAGTGTGGTTCCTGGTTTCATAGGCATGTTTTGTGTGAGCTTCAGATAAGGGAATATTTCAAAATCACATTGTTTTATCAAGGAACTATACGTGCGTTGGCTTGGTTTGTGGAGTGAGTGAAACAAAATAGATGAAGCAAAATACCTAGAAACTGCTTTAGGATCAGTTTATTTTGATAGAAGATTGCTCTGCCAATAGACCTTGCTTTCATCAGTAATGTTATCTAAGTTAAGTAGTTTACAACTGATTTTGATATAAAGTTTCTAAATTGTGTAAAATACTACATTAATTTTAGCAGGAACCACCCTTGCAAAATGATTCATCCATTTGTAAGATGAAAAACTATACCACAGAAAAAGGCAGCTATGTGGAAATTGAGAGAGTATGTTCCGGAGTCTAGGTGGCTGATTCCGTCACTAGCTGTGAGACCTTGGGCATGTTCTTAATCTTATTGTTACTAAATTGTATCATTTGTAATGCAGGGATGATAATATCTCCTGCATTTGCTGTTGTGATGCTTAAATGAATTTATACATATGAAGTGCTTAGAACAATGCCCAGCATATAGTAATTTCTCAGAAGTTACTATTATTAACACTTTGAATTTAGGTGACTGAATGATGGAGCAGCCACTGGATGGGAAGTCACAAAGACTGGATTCTAAACTTAGCCCTGCTGCTTCTGTCAGCTTTCTGATCTCCCACAGGGCATCTAACTTCTCTCAACCTCAGTTTAAAGACTTTGAAAATCCCTAGCAATGAGAATATACTTGTAATTTTTTTTTCTATAAATGAGAGGGTAGGCTAGGTGGTCTCTAAAATCTCTTCTAGCTTTAAAGATGTATAAATCTTTGTTGAAAAGAAGCATCCCTGCTGAAGAAAATGTCAGGAGTGAATGAAGAAAACCATTGAGGGCTTTGCCCATGTTCTTGTCCCTGTTTGTCACTCCACTGTTAGAGTGACTAGGTCTTTCTCTTTCTTTACATCTCAGCTTAAATGCCACCCATCAGAGAGACCTCTCTTGACTAAGAAATATAAAATTTATCCCTGTTGAAAGTCCTTGTTCTTTTCCTTCATAACATTTCTCATTTTAAATGGCTATTAATTTTTTAATGTCTTGTTTCTTTATCTGTTACCCCAACCACTAAATTATATGCTTTTTGGGTTCAGAGATTACATCTATTTTAATTACTTCTTGATCCTCAGCACCTAAAATTGGCACAAGCAGGCACTCAATCAAGATTTTATTTTATCTATTTTACAACTATATTGGATGCTTACAGTATCTGAGGCTCTGTTTTAGGTATTGGGGAAATAGTAGTGGATTAGACAAATAACCTTATTCTCATAGGGCTTATATTTTGGTGTGAAGAATCAGATAATAAAAAAATACACAAGAACATGTCATAACAGAATAAGCTCTGAAGAAAATACATCAGTGTAAAAGATGAATACCTTTACCATAAGAAACAGCAAAAGCAGAGGCAACAAAAGTAACAAAAAACATGAAAATAAAGTGGGACTTCATCAAACTAAAAAGCTTCTGCATAGCAAAGGAAACCATTAACAAAATGAAAAGGCAACCTACCATGTGGGAGAAAACATTTGCAGATCATATATCTGATAAGGGCTTAATATCCAAAATATATAAAGAACCCATAAAACTCAATAACAAAAAAACTTAGACAATCCAATTTAAAAATGGGCATCTGAATAGATATTTTTCTAAAGGAGACATACAGATGGCCAACACATACTTGAAAAGGTACTCAACATCACTGATCATCAGAGAAATGAAAATAAAAAACAAAATGAGACATCCCTTTACACCTGTTAGAATGGCTATCATCAAAATGACAAGAAATAACAAGTGTTGGCAAGGATATGAAGAAAAGGGAACCCTGGTGTTCTGTTAGTGAGAATGTAAATTGGTGCAGCCACTATAGCAAACAGTATGGAGGTTCCACAAAAAATTAAAAATAGAAATACCATATGGTCCAGTAATCTATTCCTAGGCACATATCCAAAGAAATGGAAAATTTAAGAAGATATATGAGGAAGGACCCAAAAGGAAACCCAGAATTATTTTCTGGGGAGTGGACCCCTTGTAGTACAGGCTTCCCCAGCTAGGTGAGTGTTCTAGGAACCCATCTGCCACCAATGTTGTAAAAGGCAGCATTGGGCTTCAGTGAAGTTTTTTGGAGACACTTTTACCGTGATTGCCCATTTTATGGTGGGTGGTTCACACAAACAATGTGCGGCATGGCAACACACCTGCCCACACCATGCTGCATGTTCAGCGGTTTTTGACCAAGAACCACATGACCCTGTGCCCCACCCTCCCTATTCACCCGATTTCACCCGAAGCAAATTTTTTTTGGTTTATTTCTCCAGATGAAAAAAGTTCTCAAAGGGAAATGTTTTGCTAATGTAGAAGAAGAGGTGAAACAAATAATGGCAGAAGCATTAAAAGGCTTCAAAATCAAGTTCAAAAACTGTCTTGAGCAGTGTAAAAAGCATTTTGATAGGTGTATAGCATGAAACAAAAGTAACTGAAGTTTAAACATGTAAGAATAAATACACAAATTTTTAATAAATAAATTCCAGTTTTGGGGTTTCCCCTTATATGCACCACAATGTTCATTGTTGCATTATTTACAATAGCAAAGATATGCAAACAATTTAAGTGTTCATCAATAGATGAATGGATAAAGAAAATGTGGTATGGATACACAGTGGAATATTAGTCAGCTATAAAAAAAGAAGGAAATCTTGCCATTGGTGACAACACAAATGGACCTTGAGGGCTTTATGCTAAGTGACATAAGTCAGAGAAAGACAAATAATGTTATGATCTCACTTATTGTGGTGACAGACTTAGAAAGCCATTCTCTTTCCCTTCACCTGTCTTCCCTCCCCTTGCCCTGCCCGGATTGGGTCAAAAGGTTTAGATAAAGTCTGGAGGCAGAAGGAGTTTTCTCTAGGAATTACACTAGGATAACATCAGTGGGAATGAAAAGGAAAAGACCCATGTGAGAACCAAAGCAGAATTCTGGAACCAGTAGTCTGTGGAGTGAAAGGGTGAGCAAAGAAGCTGATAGGATAGCATTAAGCCTGGGCAACTAGAAGGGTGGGAAGCTCAGAAGTAATAAAGTCAGGAGCCCAGCCAGGTTCTTTATTGATCTTAAATGCATGACTCACACTGCTCATCACTTATTCCTGACTCATGCCTCGTGTCTTGCCAAGTGTTTTTCTTTCCATACCATACAATGTTCCATTGAAATGGTTGGTTGAGCCTAATTCATTTTAGCAGTTTACCATCTGTTTTAGATGGCTTATGGTCTGCATTGAAGCAATTTACCAATTAATTCAAGAGTCTGTGTTTTATGTTCAGAAGACAGCTCTCCTTTCATTGCACAGCAAGGTAAAATTGAATAGGAGAGAGCTGCTACCCCACTCCTCTTTGCCTTCCCTGGCCCCATCATTTTTAATTTCTTTCTACTGATTTATTTCCTCATGTCTCTAAATATCTTGAACTCACTCCTTTACTATAAAACATTTTTCAATCCTCCCCTCTTTAGGTACCGGTAATATTCTGTTTTTCTCCCTACGTACATTTTCTGACTTCTTGACTCTACTTCCCATCTGCCCACTGAGATACTCAGAAACTGGTTTTAAACAGTTTCTACCAGGGTGTTCCAAAGACACAAGCCAATTCAACATTTCCAAAATAGAACTAATTGTTTCTGTGCTCTAACTCTCTTCTGTGTCCTGTTTCTAAACGAATGGCATCATCATCAACTTGACTGGCCTAGCTAAAATTAGGAAATAACCTTTGATTTCTTTCCTTTATCTTCTACTGCATATTCTATTCATTTTAAACTTGCAATCTCTCTTACTTCCTCCATCCATTTTCTCTGGCACTCATCTATCAATGACATTATTATTGAAGCTACTTAATTGGGTCTTCCAATATCTATTACTGACATTGACCTCCCAACCCACTTTTCATTTGTCTATCCAGAGCTGTCCTTCTAAAGTCACATTTAATCATGGCACGTTCTTGCTTAAAATCTCTCCTTGATCCCCACTGGCTTCAACATGCTTCATAAGGTCCTGCATATTCTGGCCCTCACTACCTCTCGACTTTACTGTCCACTGTTTTCTCACAGGAATCCTTGGTTCTAGCTGCACTGTTACTCTTTATTACCCAAGTGCAAGGCACTCTCCTCAGCAGGTATGCCCTTTCTTCTTTGACTGGCTCACTCTTGCTTAGGCACAACTTAGATGCCATCTTTTCCAGAAAGGCTGCCTTTGATTTTCTTTCCTCTTACTCAGCCTTGGTTAGGTGCCCTGCATATGTTAGTCACCCCCCAAGTTCTTCTTACTGTGTTATAATTGTCTATTTTCTGTTTTCCTCTAGGACTATAAGTTCCTTGAGGACAGAGACAGTGTCTTACATGCTTTAAATTCATAGCCCCTAGATGTTCACTAAATATTTTTTTGTGTTTTTTTTTAATTGTTAAATTTAATGGGGTGACATTGATTGGTAACAATTAGACAGTTTCCAGATGTACAAGTCCACATTACCTCACCCATGCATCGCATTATGTGCTCACTACTCAGAATCAGATCCCCCTCCATCACCATATATCTGGTGTCCACTCCCACCTCCCCCACCCCCAACTAAATGTTGAATGAATGAATGCGTAGGAAATAATTTATTTTCCTTTTAGCCCTACCACTATGAAATTTGGTCTCATTAAGGTCCCAGGAATTTTTTAATCATCAAATCCAATTGCCTATGCTCACTTCTCATCTTTTTGTTCGTTCTGTAGTGTGAGTATGCTTGTTTCATGAAATCCCCTGTTTTTGGTTTCTACAACATGACATTTCCTGGTTGTTTACTTGGGGAATTATTTCTCTGTCCTCATAAGAAGTTTCTCACACTGTTCACCCCCAAGCTCCCTGACAGCACCTTGGCCCTCTCCCTTTTTTCTATACTCTCACTAAATCATTTTTTATTGTTCAATTTATTGGGGTGATGTTGGTTAGTAAAAATTACATAGGTTTCAGGTGTACAATTCTATAATACATCATCTATGTGCTGTATTATGTGTTTGCCACCCAGAGTCAGTTCTCTTTCATCACCACACATTTGAGTCCACCACCCTCCTCCCTCAACTCCCCCACCCCCGCTTACCCTCTGATAACCACTAAACTATTGACCATGTCCGTGAGTTTTTGTCCCGTTGTTGCTTTCAGTTTTATGTGTCACATATGAGTGAAGTCATACGGTTCTTTTTTTTTTTTCTGTCTGGCTGTTTCTCTTTGGTTGTTTCCATGACTTGGCCACTATAAATAGTGCTGCCATGATCAATGGAGTACATATATCTTTGTTGACTAAGGTTTTCACATTTTGGGGGTAAATGCCCAGAAGGAGGATGGCTGGGTCAAATGGTAATTCTATTCTTAAATTTTTAAGGAACCTCCTACTGTCTTCCATAGTGGTTGTACCAGTTTTCATTCCCACCAGCAGTGTATAAGGGTTCCTTTATCTCCAGAGCCCCTCCAATATTTGTTATTCCTTGTTTTGTTGATTATAGCCATGCTAACTCCCTAGTAGCCAGTGAAGTTGAGCATTTTTTCCTTGTCTGTTGGCCGTTTTTTTTGTCTATTCAGGTCCTTGGCCTGTTTTTTAATTGGATTTTATTTTATTTTATTTTGCTTTGGATAATATGGGCATTTTAACTGTGTTGATTGAGTCTTCCAATCTATGAACACAGGGTATCTTTCTATCTCTTTGATCTTCTTCAATTTCTTTTAATATTGTCATATAGTTTTCTGCATATAAGCACTGCATAATCAAGTTTATTCCTAGTTATTTTATTCTTTTGCTTGTGATCGCATAAGGTATTGTTTTTCTCATATCTTTTTTTCTGAAGTTTTGTTGTTCATATATAAAAATGCATTGAATTTTTGTATATTTATTTTGTATCCTGCAACTTTACTGTATATATACTGGTATATATTTTTTTATTGTTTTTAATAGTTTTCTGGTGGAGTCTTTAGAATTTTTTATACAAAAGATCAGGGAAGCTGGGATGGCTCAGCGGGTTAAGCGCTCGCTTTGCAGCCCCGGGGACTGAGGATCAAATCCCAGCCCTGGCCCGTGTGGACCCATATGCTGAACTGAGGTGTGCTTCCAATGTGGGAGGCCCCCAGTTCAGTTCTTGGCCCCCAGTTCAGACCCTGGCTCGAGAGTCCATGCCTCCCATGCTGGAAGCCCCCAGCCCAGTTCCTGCCCTGCATGGCTCCTGCCTACCTACGTGGAACAAAACCATGTCGAAAACTGATGGCATACAACTATGGAGACTGCTCTGGGCCTTCCCTCTTCTCTCTGTCTGTCTTTGTCTCACTCTCTCTGACTCTGTCAAAAAATAAAATAAATCTTAAAAAAAAAAAAAGATCAAATTGTATTCAAAAAGTGACAGTTTAACTTCTTCACTCCCAATTTGGATGCCTTTTATTTCTTTCTCTTGTCTGATTGCTCTGGCTAGAACTTCCAGCACTGTATTGAATACCAGTGTTGATAAAGTACATCCCTGTCTTGTTCCTGATTTTGGGAGAGTAAGTTTCAGTTTTTCTGTGTTCAGTATGATAGTAGCTGAGGGTTTGTCATATACAGCCTTTATTATGTTTAGGTACTTTCCTACTAGACCCATTATCTTAAGTGTTTTGATCATAAATGGATGTTGAATCTAGTCAAATTCTTTTTCTGCATCAATTGATATAATTGTGATTTTTATCTTTTATATTGTTTATATGGTGTATCACATTGATTGATTTGTGTAAGTTGAACCATTCTTGTGCCCCGGCAATGAATCCCACTTGATGGTGATGTATAATCTTTTTAATGCATCGTTGTATTCTATTTACTAGTAGTTTGTTTAGGAATTTTGCACCATGGTTCATCAGATATATTGGTGTATAATTTTCTTTATTTTGGTGATGTTCTTACCAGGCTTTAGTATGAGGGTAAAAATGTTGGCCTCAGAATGAGTTGGGAAGCATTGCCTCTTCTTCAATTTTTTGGAAGAGTTTGAGGAGGATAGGCATTAATTCTTTGAATGCTTGATAAAACTCATTGATGAGACTGTCTGGTCCTGGGTGTTAGCCTTTGGAGAAATTTTGGATGATTGTTTCAATTTCCTTACTGTGTATTGGTCTATTTAGATTATACAGTTCTTCTTGATTCAGTCTAGATAGACTGCATGTTTCTAGAAACTTGTCCATTTCTTCTAAGTTGTTAAATTTGGTGGCATATAGCTCTTTATAGTATTTTGGTATCATTCATAATTTCTCCCCTTTTATTTCTAAGTTCAGTTATTTGTGTTGTTTCTCTTTTTCTCTTGATGAGGATAGCCAGGGTTTTGTCAATTTTATTAGTTTTTTTTTCAAAGAACCAGCTCTTTGTTGCATTAGTTTTTTCTGTTCTCTATTTTAATTAGTTCTACGTTAATTTTTATTATTTTCTTCCTTCTGCTGATTTTGGGTATTTTTTGTTTGTTCTTTTTCTAGTTCTTTCAGATGTGATGTTATGTTGTTTCCTTGTGATTTGTTTGTTTGTTTGTTTGTTTCTTGAAGTAGTCCTATAGTTATATAAATTTCCCTCTAATTATTGTTTTCACTGTATCCCAATAATTTTGATATGTTGTATTTTTATCATTTTGATTTGTATTTAGTTATAATCTTTTTTTTATTTCTTCTTTGATCTAGTCATTTTTTAATAATGTTGTTTACTCTTCATGTGTATGTGTTTTTCTGCTTTCTTTTTGTAGTTGATTTTCAATTTCAAAGCTTTGTGGTATGAGAATACACTTGGTATGATTTCAAACTTCTTGAATTTTCTGAGGCTAATTTTGTGTCCCAGCATATGGTTTATCTTTGAAAATGTTCCATATGCACTAGAAAAGAATGTATATGAGGTCCAATAATTAAGTTTGTAAACTCATCTTAGAAAAAGTGTTACATATCCCTGTTGAATATCACTACAGTCACCTTTGAAGTACTCCCCTTGGGAAGCTATGCACTGATTCCAGCACCTAGTCCAGCCTTTAAAGCAATTTTTTTTTTTTTTAATTTATTGTTAAATTTGATGAGGTTACATTGGTTGGTAACAATTAGACAGTTTACAGATGTACAAGTCCACCTCACATCATTCATGCATCGTATTATGTGCCCATCACTCAGTATCAGTTCCCCTTCCATCACCTTATATCTAGTGCCCGCTCCCACCGCCCCCCACAACTGTCCCCCCCGCTCCTCCCCCCTATCCTGGTAACCACCAAACCATTGAGTGTGTCCATAATGCTGGTGCCCTCTCCCACCTTCCCTCCCTCTCTCCCTCCCTCCTCCTCCCCCTCCCTCTGGCAATCACCAAGCTATTGAGTGTGTCCATAGGTCTCTGTGTCCTTGTTACTTT
>PVKE010047121.1:0-12126 GCA_004027555.1 Craseonycteris thonglongyai | reverse complement strand
CAGGGATATTCTTGGGTGCTCAAACTATTATAAATAAATATATATATAGATAGATAGATAGATAGATAGATAGTGTGTGTGTGTGTGTGTGTGTGTGTGTGTGTGTATCTTTTGGTGGTGTTACATAGGTATATACATCTTTACAAATTTACCAATCTGTACACTTAAGATTTATATACTTTATTTACTAAATTACTGAGTTCTACCTTAGTAATTTTTTTAATTGACAAATTCATTGAGGCAAAGAAAATAAAGAAGATTAACAATATATTCCTTGGAGCATCCATTCTGATTAAATCTTTGGCTAAGGCAAGGAAGGGACTGTTCTTCATGTAAGTGCTTTCTTTCAGGGTCTAACAATCTAATGTATGAGAATGCACACCCAAGGGCATGCCAGAAGGTAGTACTCAGTTCTCCTCAGCCTTTTTCTCGTTCTTGATCTTTCCTTTTACTAAATATAACTTGCAAATATCCATGTTCTATTTATATGTTAACACAAATGCAATCTGAAACAGAAATAAATTTAAATGGTCAGTGTACCAAGTTTCCAGTGTTATTATTTAAAAACATTTTAAGAGTTTTGGCTTAAAATTGCCTTTTGTGTGTGAAATAACTATTAAGTAGAGATTGATGCAGAAATACCTCTGCTGCTTCCATAATATTTTTGTTCAGAAAGCTGTGCTTACCTGAATACAAGCAACTATAATTCTTACGGTAGGTTAAAGTGGCCTACTTAGTTCCTAGATGTGTAGTCCTTCAGGCAATGGAGAACCATTTAGATGATTGCTTGGAGCATTGGCCCTGGCCCAAGCCCTGGGGCTAATCCTGTCCTAATCCTCCAGTGAAGAAGCCTTAGTATGGGTCCCCAAAGTCTCTTATGCTGGGCCCATTTATTTGTCTACCCCTGAAACCGTTATTTAATCTCTAAATTACGCTCTCCAATTCTCGTTTCTATGTCCACACCTTTGTGACTTCTGCAGGATTCACTGTTTGACAAAATCTCTGCCTGCTGTCTGCTGTTTTTCATCCTTTTAGGCCCAACCTTCTGACACTGTCTCTGAGAATTATCCCAGAGCCCAAAGCCTATACTTACAAAATAGTTTGGGGCCAACAGTGATGTCTTCATAATTATCTGGATATAATCCTCATTTTTAAATGAGTAATGTGATGATGCCCAAATATTAACCTTTATCTTCATTTTTTTGACTCAGTTGCCTGAAGTAGATATTCATAAGCAAAGGTTATCTTTTTATTGTCCTGTAAACCTCTGTTCTCTGAAAAGTTTTAAATTGAATGTGCACCTTCCTTCTATTCATAGACCCAAAGCCAAAACTAGCTAGGGCTTAAAATTTTGAGGGTCCAGTTTTAGCATTTACACTTCAGCTTACCGGTAGTTGCCTTTAACTTTGACCAAAGTTCTTTGGGAAGACCAAACGTTCTAAAGAAATTCTAATCTCAGTTTACACAAGTTGTATTGTAATCATGCTGAAGAGGTCACAATAAATTTTCTTGTATATACTTTCAATTCTTACATAGGATATAAATTCTGGCATTAAATCATCAATACATGGTATTGTATTGTATTGCATTAAATTCTGTATGAGAAAACAGTGCTTTTATACCCATTTATGACAGAAAAAAGATGTTATGTCTGACTATAAAATATATGGGTTATATTTATATATTTCTAATAATGTGAATGATACCATATGTTTTCAAAGGCATCCTGTAAAAATTAAGCATAGTTTATTTAAAAATGTAGTATGCTTTCAGATTTGGCTTATAAAACCAATTAAGCAGAGTGCAACATTCTGAAGAGAATAATATAAATACCTCCAAAGAGCTAATTCTATCTTTCAGTCCTATGAATTTGAATGCAATCTGTATCTCCAATATATTGAATTTCATTCTAAACAAAGGAAATTGATTTTCATTTAAAAACAAACAAACAAACAAAAAAAGAACATGTGTATTTATTGATGTCATAGATAGCAGGAGAATCTAGAATAAAGCACTAATATTCTAACTCTAGGATCAAAATTATTTATTATAATACACACTATTAAAATTAACAAATTATGTGTATATGTGTGTATGAAATACTTCTTTCAACTGTACCCAAATAAATGTATTTACTAAATATTTTAAAGCACCTATTATATATTACATACACTTGAAAGTTAAATTAGATTTATATTATTTTAAAAGAAAATGTCCAAAGATTTCAGTCAATTGTCAATTCTGGAGATCAATCCTTGTGGTAACTCATGAGCAAAATCCTAATAAAGGTTGGATGTTAGTGTATTCATAATGTATTCATAAACAACATTGCTTATAGAAAAAAATATTAACATCTTAAACTTTAGTAAAATTCTTATTAAGTAAATTACAAGTTATTTACATTATTGAGTAATGCTTGTAATGAGTGTATAATAACAGAAATTCTGGGGGAAATAGCATACAATATTTTATATAAATTACAAGTTTATGTGTAAATCTAAGCACTGAATTTATACAAATGTAAGGGAAGAAAGGACTTAAAAGACAAAATCTAAATTGTCAGTGACAATTGTTGAATTGGTCTGAAACAGGTAAACTTTTAGGTATTAAACTTTATAGAACAGTTTTTTTGAGGAATAGTTGAGGTGTTAAGTGTATTCTCATGAAAAAAATCATAACAACTAAGAAAATGAGTATACACACCACCCCCAAAATGCAACAATAGTAATTATATACAGCCTCATAATGTGGAATAAAATAATAGCACTACATTGTATGTGTGTGTATGTGTGTGTGAGTGTGTATGCATACATATAATTATAGTTTTATATAAATTATATAAATCACTGTGTATATACTAATATATAGATATGTATATACTAATATACATATGTGTGTGTATATATGTATATATATGGGGTAAGAAATATAAATGTATGTGTACATATCAGTCTACTATTGTTTTGAACTGAACTGAGGGCCTCACCGCATTTAGGATGCACACCCCAGTTTAGCATGTGGGTCTGCACAGGCCAGGGCAGGGATTTGATCCTCGGTCCCCAGGGTTTCAAAGTGAGCGCTTAACCCGCTGTGCCATCCCAGCTTCCCCAGTCTACTATATTTTAAAAGCTCTTTTTTCTTTTTTCAAATTAACTCCAAGAAAAACTATCTGCTTTACTGGATTTTTTGAGGACTAAGGAAGGAAATTAAATGCTTATTTCATCATCTATGTCACTAGATTACTGTAAATCTTAGGGCTTGAGGGTATGTGACATTTTTGAAGGGAAAAAGAAAGGAAAAGAAAGAAAGAGATGAGTAAAACAGTTAAGGGCGAGATTGTTTTCATGTTTACGTTCCCTGAAAAAATTGATTTACAAAACTCTTCTGATATCAAACATGTTCGGAAGTGGGCAGGAGAAGCTTGTGAGCAATAGTAAACCATAGCATATGTATCATTGTGCATAAATCATTTAATTTGCTCTTTGAAAGTTTTCTTTAAAATGAGAACCAAATAGCCTCTTTGCTTATCACTCAGCAGGATGGATTCAGAAATAAACTAGGAAGGTTGTGAAAAGGAGGTGCCAACCAGATTTAATAACCTATACTTATTAATATCCTAGAGTGAGCAACCTCTATCAGATAGAAATAAAGGAGAGGAAATATTAGCTCCAATTTGCCTTACTCTCAAAGACAAACATTCTTAGCAAAGTGATCAGATATTACAGCTATCTCTAAATCATGCTCAGGAATTATTAATACTAGTGCCAAGATCATAGAGCTTCTATTTACGTAATAGAGAATTCAAATCTAGTTTTTGTTTTTTATTACATTTTCTGTTGTTATTACAATGAATTGCTGTAAACTTAATGTCTTAAAACAATACAAATTTATTATTTTACAGTTCTGAAAGTCAGAGGGCCAAATGGTCTTACTGGGCTAAAATCAAGATTTAGCAAGGGCACTCCAGGAAGGAATCCATGTTTTGACCTTTTCCTACTCCTAGAAGCCACCTTTATTCATTAGTACATGGTTGTTTCCAGTAGTGGCTAGTCGAGTCTCTCATGACCCATCACTGACATTGCCTCCCTCTTCCACATTTCAGTGTCCTTGTGATTACATTGAGCTCACATGGATAACTGAAGATAATCTCCCTATTTTAAAAACAGCTGATTTGCAATTTGAATTCCATAAGCTCACTTAATTCTCTTTGGTCACATAATGTAACATATTCAACAGTTTCAGGAATTAAAACATTAAGTCTTGTTCTTCCTATCACAGTTCTGTCTTCTCCTTTTGATCCCAATCATTAACATATCTAACCTTGTTCTAATTCTGCAGGTCTCTTTTTGCAGAAAATGTATGTAAAAATGGTTCAAAACAGGGGAAGCCGGGATGGCTCAGTGGGTTAAGCGCTCACTTTGCAGCGCTGAGGACCGGGGATCGAATCCCGGCCCCGGCCCGTGCGGAACCATATGCTGAACTGGGAGCTCCCCCAGTTCAGTTCTCTCTCTGTCTCTGTCTCTGTATATCTCTCTCTCTGTCAAAAATAAAAAAAAAATAAATAAATAAAAATATATTTAAAAAAAAAAAATGGTTCAAAACAAGGTTATTATAAAACTTTATCCCAGTAGTCAACAATAATCTAAAATTATGTTACTTCTCTTTTCAGGGATGACAATGAACCACTGCTTGCTTTTGGCTTCCAGCTTTCTCCTTGTTTTGATTATAAAAGGATATGAGGTTTGCATGTTTTATAATTGCCAGGAAAGAAAAAAAATAGCACTAACTCTATAGTACAATTCACTTTGTTATAGGCACTGTTGTGAAGATACTATGTCCATTACTCACCTAATTCTTCTCATAGCCCTATTAGGCAAGTACTATTCTCAATCCCATATTACAGGGAAAGGTTAAATTGTGTAACCAAGGTCAGACAACTAGGAAGTGACAGAGTCTGAAAGTAAATCTAAGTAGTTTGGTGACATGGACCTATGCATCTCTATTTCTTGATAGTTCCTCTGGATAATTCAAAAAAAGCTGAAAATATAAGGCATAAATTAGTTCTTTATAATTTATCCATGTATTTACCATAACTAAACGGAAAAAAAAATACTATTTTGCTTACCCAGAAAAGCGATTTCATCAATATCCAAATTGATCTATCTGATATGTGGTTAAAACAAGATTTTAACACATCAAAATTAAATATAAAATGAAATGTGCCAACATCCAGGAGAGAAGTGTGAAGAGCTATTAACAATGGAGTAAAAATGTGAGGCCTGAATCTCACTAATTATTAAAAACACTATTTCAGGGTCAGTTTAGATCATATTACAGGCATCTCTTCCCCAAGGAGGAACCAAATAGAGCTTCTGTCTAATACCCATCAACCCTTCTTGAAGAAGTCTTAATGAAGACTTCTCCTTCCTGTCCTAGATTCTCTCCCAATGAGTAGCCGGTATCTTCATATTTCATAGCAAAGAAAAGTTAACATTTTTGGCCAACACTTGGAAAACATATTAAAGCATGATTGTTTTTTAAAACAGTCATAGCTCATTGTGGTTTTCATTTGCGTTTCAATGATAACTAGCGAAATTAAGCACCCACATGGTAGTTGGCTATTTGTATGTCTTCTTTGAAGAAATGTCCTCTCATGTCCTATGTGTAATTTTTAATTAGGTTAATTGTTTTGTTTTGTTTTGTTTTGTTTTTCCTATTAGGTTGTATCACTTTTTTATGTATTTTGGATATTAACCCCTTATCATATGAGGGTTATCCAAACACACAAATGAACCAATGAACTACAACAACAACAACAACAAACCCAGCCATAAATGCCTCTATTTGATAGTACCTGGCTGGATATTTTCCAGACAGCCCTTGTATATATGGTTTGAAATATTTTCTCTTATTCTGTAAGTTGCCTTTTCAGTTGGTTGATGGTTTTCTTTGTTGTGCAGAAGCTTTTTAATTTTATATAATCCCACTCGTCTATTTCTGTTCATACCTTCTGTGCTTGCCAAGACCAATGGGAATTATTTTACCTATGTTTTTGTCTAGGACATTTATGAACTCAGGTTTTTGTTATATTTAAGTCTTTAATACTTGTTGAGTTGATATTTATGTATAGTGTAGAATAAGGGTCTGATTTAGTTCTTTTGAACATGGATATCCAATATTAAATTTGCCAAGAGGCTAGATCTTGTATTAAGTGTTCTAACCACATACATAAAATAATAACAATAGTTATACTAAAGGGGATGAGAACAAACTTTAGGATATGATGGACATGTTTATGATTTTGATGAAGATAATAGTTTCATGAGTGTATATTTATCCCCAAACTCTCTGATTTATATATATTAAATATGTAAAACTTTGTACAGGTCAATTACACTGCGATAAAATTGTGTGTGTGTTTTTTTTAAGGAAAGCATGACCTGTTCCACAATACCACAAAAGTGAAGGAGAAAAGAATAAGAACAGATCCAAGTAGATTGGTGGACTGGGCGAGAGAAGTTAAAGCAGCTTGCCTTGGGCTAGCTTCTATTTACTGAGAGAAGTAGGACATATTACTAGCTATTGAGAAAGGGAGAGATGATTGGAGTAGAGTGCACAGATTCTGCAATAACATTGTGAAGAGAAACAAATTAATAAATGAGTAGAATTGATGAACAGCATTAAAGGACAATTTGAGATCAGACATCTTCATTATGAAAGATTCCAATATTTGTGTTTTGTGATATTTTTTGGCCAACGCTCAGCTGACTTAGTGCTGGCAGGAAAATGTTTGGTCTCACCCAAAGTTGGAGTGTTCCTATTATGTAGGTAAAGGATTTGGTATTTGTTGAAATGAGAGAGTATTGAGAAAAGAAAAGAAAAGAAATGAAAAGTCAAATAGAGAAAATGAAGCAGGCGCTTGAGGGCTAGATTATGTTGAAGACTAGAGTGACTGACCTTGGCAACTTGGAAGAACAGGGAAACCTAGTCAGACAGAAAAACGCTTGACCGAGTGATTCGGTTGGTATGGCATTATGGAGATTCAGGTTTTAACCATCAAGGTAGGAAACTAAAGAGGCTTGGAGGAAAGTTTTAAGAAAGAAAGAGTTCAAAGGCTTGAAATGTCAGACAGTTGGAGTTATTCATGTGGATATGTGGATGCTGAGGTCCCTCAAGTTGACAGCAGATATTGGAGTGAATGGGATGAATTTGTTTTCAGAGACCTGATGTCTATGAATGAGAGGAAATGACAAGAAAACTAAATTACTCAATTTCAGTGATGTGGTGGTAGGGCTAAATGTCATGAGTTTTATTGGAGTAAGATCTTTCAGAAGAATAAGGAGATTATAATCTGGATTCTTAGGAGTCACTACTTCTCCTCTAGTCTAGAGCAGAGTTAATTACAGTATGACTGGAAAATAGCACCACACTAGTGTGCTTCTGAGAAAATAGTGTCTCCAGGGAACGGTTTCTAGAGGAGTCTTCTGGATTCTATATATATGTCTTCTCACCATATCCTAAAACTGCTGATATAAAATAGATGACAATAACAACTTCTACATTAGAGCAAGGCATGATACTGGATTCTATCCATTCAGGAACTACATTGAAAGTCCTGCAATAGTTGAAGAATAAATATATAGCACTCAAATCATGCTATATAAGTTTTGCCATTTAAAAAAAAAGATAGGATGTACGTGTGACACATCACAAACACACAAAACGCAGCTGCTCTTTATTATAATTAATGCTCACCTAAATATTAAGGCCATTTATTTTTCTTCTCAATTAGTACCAGGATAAAAAGGTAAACAAATTTTTTTAACTTTCACAAATTCTACATTGTAGCTGCTTTGACTTTTATCTTATACTTGCATATACAGATGTAAATATTAATAATTTTTTTTCATATGAACTTATTCATATGTAAAAATCTTAGTTATGTAAAATCTTAGTTAAAGACACTTGAGACTTTGTACTCAGTAATGAATCTCTTAGATTAGGTTTTCCCAGACAGATGTCTTTAAACAAGAACTCAAGGTAAGTGGTTTATCTGGGTAGCAAAGAGAACACTGGGGAAGATGTGGTGGGATATGAGCAGTAAAAAGAAAAAAGAAGTCATTAAGCAAACTGTATGATATCAAGAAAATTTCTACTGTGATTCATATCTCCCAATAAAATGTATTTCAACATGGTCTAAAGTACCAATGATAAATTTTTAAAAACCCAAAATCACAGAATATCCAGTGCCTTACTATATAGATATTTATAATGTCAGAATGATGTTCAAATATCCTCAAAACTAGCAATAGAGAAATGGACACTAACATATTGAAATAACATAAGTTTTTAAGTGCTTTTGATCATTCTTTATTCAATATAAACTATAAATTAATATTGTGTACCAGTCTTCAAGTAATGAATTATACATGACATGACAAGTGCCACTTAAAAGAAGTAAGACTAATTAATAATTTTCTGGTAACAGGAAAAACCAGCAATAGTGTTTTATAATACACTCCTCACTGAATCAACAACTGTCCAAGAAGAAATTGTTAATCTACATAACACCCTCAGGAGAGGAGTAATACCATCAGCCAGCAACATGCTAAAAATGGTAGGATTAATTATACAGTAGCAACAATGATGACAATAGTAATGGTGTCTATTGTGTTTTTATGAAGTTTCATTCATTCTCAACATGCTAAAAGTTTGGTCTTCACAAACAAACCTATAGCATAGAAAAAGAAGAAACAGAGGCCCAACATTTTCCCAAATGACACAGTTAGCTAAACGACAGAGTAACAATTCCAATTTAGAACAGCTTGATTTGATTCACTGTGCCCTAGGACAGTGCATCTCAAACTGGAGTGCTTAAGAATCACCTCAAGAACTTGGCCTAGCACAGGGTCCTAGGCCACACTCCCTGAAATCCTGAATTAGGGAGTCTGTGGTGGAGACCACGCCAGTCTCCTAGCTGGCACTGATGCCAAAATGCTGCCAGTCAGTATTGTCAGTATAGCAAGCTTTGTTCAACAAGTATTGAGGCACTTCATAGCTGTCTTCATTGGGCAGAAGCCCTGAGGCAAAGACACTCATCTGAGAATCAAGATGTCTAGATTCTAAGCTGGGGATGCTACTAGGTAAACAGATATTGACATATCTATTTTCCAGTTCCCTTGCATCCCATAAAAGGCTAGAGAAATTGTCTTTCTGTTATAAACCTTTTGTATGAGCAGATGAGGTGCTCGTCTTTTATTAAAACAAAATAAATTTAAGAAAGGCTCAGGTTAGCCTCACATTTATTATTTCACAGAAATATTTAGGTTTGTGGGAAACCTTCTTGGTTCCTTGAACCCTGAATGGCCTGAAGTAGCAAGGGTTATAAGTAGTGCTGGCTCTGGGGCATAAGGGTGTGTGTGTGGTGGTGGTGGTGGTGGGGGGGGGGGGTTGTGATTCTAAGAAGTAGTTTCCTCCAGCAAATAACAAAGGAGAGGAAGAAAGTAAGTAGAAAAATGATTTAAAAATGTATCTCTTGATCATCTTAGAATCCAAAGTATTATTTGAAAAAAACAATAAAAATCAACAGCTACCACAGACGTTGTTGCATTCTGAGTGCTGTATGTAATGTGAATTTTGTACATACTGTTAATAGGCACTCTTCTAGAACCTTATTTTATTATTTATTTAATTCAATAATTTTGTGATTAGATACCGTACTATCATTTCCAGTTTACAGATGATGAATCTGAACCTCAGATAAATTAGATAAATTACCCAGTTGTAAGTACTAGATAAGTAGAAATTCACACACAAATGAGCAGCTCCAGGCACCTGCTCCTATTCACCTCCCTTAGGACAAACAGGGTCTATACTCCTTGGTGCCAAGATGAGCAAATAAGTTTAGCTAGGAGGTACTAAAGATATTATAGAGTAAATGAAAAATATAGCCTCTGATTTTAGAGACTTGATTATTACAGATTAATAGGCTTATAAAGAAGAAACATTAGAACATAAGAATGAATAGACACAAGTGCTAAGTTGCAAAGGTATGAGAGAGCAACGTGACAATACATTGAGAGGACCAGAACTGAGTAACACTTTGAAGGAAATATGAGAATTGAGTTGTTCCATAAAGAATGAATAGCACATGGATAGAAAAAGAAAAAGATGGAATTTCAGATCCCGCCATAACTGCCAGGCAGAGATTTTCCAAAAACGAACATAAGTTTCTGTACATTGAGCTGGAACCTGATTAAAGAGAGCCACTTGCTAAGACCAGAATTCATAGCTTTGGTGCAAAAACAATAAATACTCCCTTGTGGTTTTAATTCGGGATGTACCACAAGCATGAAGTATTTTAACATTAGAGGTAATGTCCTAGAAAGCTTCCTCAAGTAAGCCTGAACAACAGACTACATGTAATGAACGTTACAGGTAGTTTACATGATAAGATAAATAGACTGAAATGGAGATCAGAATGCAGGATGTTCACTGAGAAACAGCCTCCCGATTTCCATCTACCTAAAGAGACAGAGAGAGAAGCAGATGGGGCATTTGACGAAGTTGGGTTGTAATGTAGTTCCAACAGGAGCCTCAGATAACCCGGGGATGCTAAACAACTAGGGAACCTTCTGAGTTATCCTGAGTTGGGGAGAGGTGGCCTTTCACTTATAGTTCTCACATCACCTAACTGTTGGACATGGGCTGCCCCAGGGAAGGGATTATACTCATGGATAAGGATAATTTTTTAGAGACGACAGAGTAAAGGTTTCTGTGGGCAAGACTCCCAGTTTAAGAGGAAATAAGTGCTTCCGTTTAAAAAGGGCCCTGGGTAGTGCATCATCGCATGCACAACAAGCCATCCACTGTAAATTAGCCCCATAAGTTCCAGATCTAATCATTTGGGAACCTGGTCAAAATAGGCAAGATTTTTTTCTTTTAACTAATAAGTGCAGTGATGGTATTCACATGCCAGGAAATCTATGTCCTAATGGCTGGTGTTATGTCATCTCTACTTATTCAATTAGATGTATCCATTATTAAAATACATATTTCCTTGAATGAAACAATCAAACCTTACAAAACCATGTTTTTGCATTGACCCTGAGCTAATAAGTTACTTAAATTATCTTTTAGTTTACTAAATTTATCAACCTGAGGTGTAATTCTATGAAACTAACACAGATGACAGCATATACTTACAATAGTTAAACAGTCTTTTAAATGGATGTACACGATGTGAGGAGGAAAAGGTGTTAGGGAGAATGTTTGTCACAGAGCCCCATAACTACTGATATAGACTTTCTGCCTTTTATTATATTTGGAGATATACTAAACAAGATGCTCAACTCAGCACAATTGACACACATTGAGAGTTAAGAGCACACACTCTGGAGACAGAATAACCTGGAATCTAATTCTCTTTGAGCCATTTATTTGTTGTGTCACCTTGAAAAATCACGTAACATCTCTGTGCCTCAATTTTCTTAAATACAAATGAAAAAATAATAAAAGTGCTTCTTTTCTAGAGTTTCTATGGGTAAAAATGAAAAAATTTACATATAAAATTAGTAACAGATCCTAGCATGTAGTATTACCTATAATTTTTTATTACTCAGAATTTTATGTGGAGACATGTGACACTGTTCTTGCTTCTAATCACAGTCATCATTTATTTATTGAACATGTACATGTAGCATACAGTTTATTATGTAATGATTATATTGCATGAATTAATCATATTAAAGCTTTAAAACAAACTCTTGGGTATGAATTTTAGGTTACATTTTTATTTATTTATTTATTTATTGACAGAGAGAGAGAGAGAGAGAGAGAGAGATACAGAGACAGAGACAGAGAGAGAACTGAACTGAGGGCACTCCCCAGTTCAGCATATGGGTCCGTATGGGCCGGGGCTGGGGCCAGGATTCGATCCTTGGTCCCTGGTGCTGCAAAGTGAGCGCTTAACCCACTGAGCCATCCCGGGTTCCCCTAGGTTACATTTTACAGTTGAAGAAACTGAGAGTCAAAGAGATTAAATAATGTGTCAGATATAAAGCTACCAATGAATGATCGGAGGATTTCTAACCCTGGTTGTTTCACTAGAAGCATTTAGTTAACCTC
>PVKE010047120.1:0-12030 GCA_004027555.1 Craseonycteris thonglongyai | reverse complement strand
AAATTAAAAAAAAAAAAAAAAAAGACTACAGCCTCGGAAGTGGGGGGTCGTCTTATACAGTGAATATAGGCTTAAACCTACCTATTAAGTTGTACACTAAAGGTTAGCATTACCTGATGTACTTCATATGTCAATTAAAAGCCTACAACAAAACCAAAGAACAAAAATACAAAAGCAATGGAGGAGATACTGGCTGTCACCTGATCCAGCAAGCCCTGTCATTTAACCCCTGGAAAGCTTTCTTACCGCCTCTGTAAGTACTTCCTTCTATCTACCTGCTTTGGCTGTCAAATTAAATTAGATGAAAGTGTGTGGGGTGGTTGTTCAATCTCATTTGTTAAATGTATGCTCGACTGAGGCAACACTGTCAATCTCAATGAAATTAGGGTTTGTCAAACCAAGGATCTGATTTTTTTCTTTTTTAATAAAAGACAGCTTTCTGCATTTAAGACTCACTTTCAAGTATCTTTCCAGCAGCTGTATCTCTCAGCCTATTAGTCAAAGGCAGGCACCCAGCCAGCTGTTTGCCGGATTCGGCTTCCCCGTACATGATCATTTCAAAGGTCGTGTATATGTTAATTTACTACCTGGCTGTTATTTAAGAGGATTTTATGACATCATTTTATGTTGATTTATTCTTTCTCCTCCTCTAGGAAATTCTGGATTCTAAAGCAGCCAATGGCAGGGTCGCTCTGGGGGAGTATGAGACTTCAAAGAAATCACTGTTGTCATTTTTCAAATTAAAAAATGAATACAGATTGGCAATATGTTTGGGTCAGACAGGATTATGATTGCCATTGTCTAGAGCTAGAAGAAAGAAGTGGCTATGTAATTGTATTTTCTATGGGTTCTGTGTGGCCGACAGTACCTTAAAGCTGGAATAATATGGGAAAAGCATGAAACACCAAGAGGAGAAAGAAGCAAGTTGGGGGAAGGTGGGGTCACAGAGGTGAGATGACCAGATAAGGCAGCTCGTAGGAGGAGAGGGAGGGAAGATGACATGGGATTCTATGTGTCAGGCTATTCCGTAGGGGGAGTTACAGAAATGGCCTGGTGGTGCTGCTTCAGGGAGGGCAGTGCACCAAGCAGAGGTGACCTGGGAAGACAAGGCCCTGGTCTAAAGCACTTCTCAGCTTTCGAATGGGCAGCTCAGTGCCTCCTTTACTTTGCACCAGCACCTGTAATCCATGAGGCCTCACCCACGTGTGCGCCTGTTGGAGAAAAGAATGACTCACGCTCAAAATTGTCAGTGAATGATCACCATTGTTCTTCTGCTCAAATATCACATCCAAGCACCCTGACACTGCCATTCAGAAATCTAGGGGAAGCCGGGATGGCTCAGTGGGTTAAGCGCTCACTTTGCAGCGCCGGGGACCAAGGATCGAATCCCGGCCCCGGCCCGTGTGGAACCATATGCTGAACTGGGAGCTCCCCCAGTTCAGTTCTCTCTCTCTCTCTCTTTGTCAAAATAAATAAATAAATAAAAATATTAAAAAAAAAAAAAAAAAAAGAAATCTATTAGCCACATAGTGGAGTCAGGAACTTCCCTGACCTACTTTTACCAGAGGGGAAATTCTAATTTCGTAATCAGTGAAACAACAAAAACCATTAGAAAATGTGTGTGGTGGTGTGGTGGATAAACCCAGGCAAACACAGCCCTGGGGAGAGGTCAACAGAGTGCAACTTAAACAGCTTGTTTGCTTCTAAATATGTGGGGGTGGGGAGGGGAGCCAGACAGTAGGGAGGTTTGCAGAATCCAGAACATGCCTTCCAGGCTCCATCCACTCGGGCCTGCAGATTGAGTTTATTGGTGCCCTCAAATCCCACCCCCCACACCCTTGCTGCTGCAACTGTGCCCTCCCCATAGAAGAACTGTTATCTGTGTGTGTAGTGTGATACCCTGCCCTACCTAATGCCTCCACTCCCACCCCCTCAAGCCCCATGGATATAGGTTGGTGTGTTAAACCTCCAGAACCGCAAACTCAAACTCAAATCATCCAATGTTATATGGAATTATAGCTCCCTGCCCTAAACTCCACCTCCTCCTCTGTTCCCTTTCTTAAGTTATGTGGAAAAATAACCTTCCAAGAAAAGATAAAAAAGAAACTAGACACATGGTTCCTGGTACCATTCCTGCCCCACGCAGCCCCATATCCACCTGTGTGGAATGAAACCATGTCACAACTAATGATGTACAACTATGGAGACTGTTCTGGGCCCTCCCCACTTCTCCCCAGCCTCTCTCTTCTCAAACAATAAAATAAATCTTAAAAAAAAACACTGCAGAATGTCCTGGGATCTCCTCAAATAGCAACGCCCACCCTCAGTCCACTCCCCCCACCCTCAGTGGGCATCTTAAATGATTCCACTTATCCACACCTTTGTGCAGTGTCACATCCATAGCACGCAGTATTGGGAGTGACGCTGACAGAGGGAGCAATGGGACAAAGGCTGTGTGCCTTCACTGCAGATTGAAAATGAAATACTATTTAGTACTGTTCTCCCTTGGGTCAGCCACTGATCTCAAACTCTTCCACAGCAAAGATACCTGGCAGTGCCTTGACAAAACCCTAGTGTGCATCCATGCAAAAGGTGACATAGAGTTTGCAAAATTCCCAGACAAAATCAATGCATGTGCCAGACAGCATTTTTTTTTCCCCTTGGGGAGAGACATGGCTTCATTTGGAATCCCCACCCCAAAGCAGGCTCATAGTTTTGTGGAAAGAGGTTCCAGGTTGCTCTGGTGTGGGGGTGGGGAGGTGAGCCTGGAAGGGTAGGCAGGTGGGGCAGCCAGGGATCACTTCCTGTGGGAGTTAACCTCAGAGCTATCCCCATGACCGGGGTGGGGCACAGGGAAAGCTCCAGCCGCTGTCTGTCCCCCACTCGCATTGTGGCATTGGTTGGAGGCTGCCTCTTGTTTGCCTAACTCTTTATCCAAGCTTGCTGGCAGGGGCTTGTCACTAAGAGTTGCAGGATTTGGCCAGGAGCTCATCGGTAGGTAAAATGAATATTAGGGACATAAAGTTTGGCCCCTAGAGATTCTGTAGCAGATCAAGGGTTTAAGTGCTGCAAACCCCAAAATACCTGAAAATGACCACTATGCAGGAGCAGGCTCCAGCAGTACTCTTTCTTCAGTCCCTGAAATCCCTCCTGTTGTTCAGGGTCAGGCAACAGGCTGGATTTCCCCAGGGTCTGAGCTCCCTCAGAGTAAATTGTGCATCTTCAATGTTGTCTGTACTCAGCCCCCACGAGGGTTCCCAATGAGAAAATCTTGGCATCGGAGACCAAATCACAGCCCACAGGGACGGCAACAGCGGTGGGCCTTCCCGAGACCCTGGTTTACCTCCGAGGAGTCATTCTTACACTGGGAAACCTGGCTCCATCGATATCAATACTGCCATCCTCCTAGATGATGTCTATTTACAGCAGAGCTCTGAGTCCCACATGTAACACTCGCTTCTTCCAAAGGCAGAGAAGCAGTCAGATTCAAGACAAGCCCCATGCTCAACCACTTTATTCTTCCCAGGGAACCTGCTGGCATAAGTTGGTAGTTTTGTTGTGGTTCGATTTTTTGCAAGCTCTATATTTGTCAAATGCTATCATAGGCAATACTAAGACAGCTCTACAAAGGGCCACCAAAAGAGATGCTCAAGAATATTCACAGCAGCTTTATTAGCAATAGCTCCAAACTGCAAACCACCCAGATGTCCGTCAGCAGAAGAACTGATAAACAAACTGTGAGATACAGTCATACAATAAGATACCACAGAGCAATAAAAAGACAGGAGCTGCTGATACATGTGGCAACATGGACGGACTTTAAAAGCATTGTGCTAAGTGAAAGCAGCCAGACACAAAAGACTATATACTACATGAGTCCATCTCTATGAAATTCTAGAACAGACAACATTAATCTATAGAGACAGAAGTCAGAATCGTGGTTGTCTTTGGAGGATATTGACCGGAAAAGGGCTCAAGGTAGCTTTATGAGGTGCTAGAAATGGATGGTATTTTGATTTGAGGGGTGGTTACATGGGTGTATACACATGTAAAAATCTGTCAGCACTCAAGAATTGTGCGCTCCATGCACTCTACTGTTTGTGTTATATATACCTCAATAAGAATGTAAGGTAGGGGAAGCCGGGATGGCTCAGTGGGTTAAGCGCTCACTTTGCAGCCCCGGGGACTAAGGATCAAATCCCGGCCCCGGCCCGTGTGGACCCATATGCTGAACTAGGGTGTGCTTCCCATGCGGGAGGCCCCCAGTTCGGTTTTCACCCCCGGGGTCAGCCCCTGGCTCAAGGGAGCATGCCTCCTATGAGGGAGGCCCCCAGCCCATTCCTGCCCTGTGTGGCCCCGCCCACCTGTGTGAAATGAAACCATGTCTGATGACGTGCAACTATGGAGACTGCTCTGGGCCCTCCCCTTCTCTCTCTCTCTCTCTCTTTCTCTCTCTCTCTCTGTCAAAAACAATAAAATAAATCTTTTTAGAAAAAGGAGGTAAGATGGAATAATAAGTTAAATGAACAATAAAACAAAATAAGACAGCTCTAGAGAACACTGCCTCCCCCTCTCTAACTCTGTCAGGTGATGCTTTAATCAGCAGAAACATAAATGCTTCCCTAAAACTTGGCTTCTCAAGGGAGAAAATGGTCTAGAGGGTTCTCTTGGGTGAATCTGGCATTTTTGCCACAGGAAACAAAGACGACAGGAGGAAAAAGTCAAAGTGAGCAGCGTGGAGCCTTTGGTAGGCCACATGAGTGTGCCTTGGGAATTTAATTGGTGTCACCCCAAACATATCCACACATAGCACACTCACACACTACCACTGTGACACAACACATATCCCACAGTCACACAGACCGAGCACTACACATTCACTACACACCACACACACAAATCACATTCATATATACAACCATATCACTGCAGATACACACACACAAACACAGGGGATGCTAACACACACACACACACACACACACACGTGTGCGCATGCCCACAGGAGGCAGTATTTCTCGCAGATTCAGCTCTTAGTACTCCAGCACTGTCTGGGTGATCATCTTCCTCCTCCTGCTGCCAACCACAGCCACTGTCATCACCATTATCATCATCACCATCGTTCCAGGAACATCCCTCATGGACAGGACGTGTCAGAGAGCACACAGCTGTGCCCACCAAGACATCTGCCTGGAGCTGCCTGCTCACCCCAAAAGCTGTCCAGGCACATCAGGTGTATGCCTGGTTCTGAGGAGTGTGTGTCCTGAAATGTTCAGCTCAGCCCCAGCAGGAAACTGGTGGAGACGGCTATACAAGGGCTGCGCAGGAAAAAAAAGGCAGCCATAACGCCTCTACTGTCCAAGGAAATTAGTTAAGGGGGAAATGACTGAAAAATTCATGTGGTGGAAGCGAATATAGATTTTGTATACACAAAGTAAACTATTTGTTGTTGAATGTATGTATATGTTAAGAACTTAAAGAATAAAACCACACTTGTACCAGTTTTCTCTGATAAGATTACAGACTGTTGTTCCTTTCTTTGTTTTGGATGTCTATAACACTGTAATTTTTAATGTGTTAATTTTCCGACCAGAAATATAAGATGAGAGACTAAAAATTTTTTCTAAGGCCCATCACTGGCTCCCTACCCATTCTTTTTAAAATCTTGGGTTAGGATACTCAGAGGCAGCTGGATCTTGAAGCCAGGCAGACCTGGATGAAATAGTGGGTTCAGCATTACGTGACTTTGCCTCGTTGAGTATCCCTTTCTTCCATCACCAGCGAGCCTCACTGAGAATCTACTCAATGTCACCCTCTGTGCCAACAACTGGGGGCCCATCACGGTGGACAAAATACTCTCTTCCCACTTGGAGTTGTATCTACTGTAAAAGGAGAGTAACTTTGCAGGACTCCTGAGGGGATTATTATTAATGTAAATGATTTCTGGTATAAAAAGCCTTTGAAAATTGTCAGCTGCTTTTTTTTTTAACACCAAAGGAGTTTGAGTTAGTTAAGGTGGGAGAGGCTGCCTAACAATTCCACATTTGTAACGGCTCACTAATGGGAGCATGTTCCTTGTTTATATAAAGTCTAGACTGGGGGCTCCAGACTAGGTACTTCTACTTCATGCGACAGGCCTCCCCAGGTAGAGGATGCTCTGCCACCTTTCAAGGTTACTCAGGAACTTTACCGGTACTCCATCCCAGGCAGCCACTGGATGACAAAAGAACATGGAGGAAAACCTGGAAAACTTTTATGATTGGACAGAGGTGCACATGTCATTACCACTCACATCCTATAAGTCAGAACTCAGTCACATGGACTGCAAAGGAGGCTGGGAAACATAGGCTGGCTGGGTGCCTGAGAAGATGAACAAAACAGGTCTGAGGGACTACCTGCAATTGCTGCCACAATGAATTAGAGAAAATAACACATTCCAGTGACTGTGCTTGTATTTATTTGTGTCCAGTCTACAAAATGTCAATGCTCAGGGAAGCCTTTGCACTGGGAAGTTCCAAAGCTCTTCTTTGCTGAACTTTTAGTTTTCTGGAAGAACTCGAAGACATCTTTTTAAACCTCTTTTTTATTATCAAGGTTGTCTTGCTAGCATATGAGATATTACTAAAAAACAACACCAGCCTCTAGCTCTGACTTTCACAAGATTTGAGATGCTGTCAAAAATGAATGCCAACTCATCAGATTCCGCGTGAAACAGATGCCAACACACATATAACTCAAACTAAAAGCTGCAGACGGGAGCTTCACTGTGCCCACATTATCACTCTCTTCTCCTAAAGAGCCTTACATGCCAGCCAGCGAATCCATGGACTTGATCATGGGAACTAACAGGAAATATGATTTTTCTCCATTAAGCTGGTGCTTTGCAGAACCAATACTTACGCATTTGTCTGCTAGAAGCTTACATTACAGATTCAGGGGGCTAGACATTTAATTCCATAGTTTGGTTTCCTTTTGCCATCCGGAAGATTACAGAAAGCCCACAGGTGTGGGTGAGATAGAATGAGATGTGTCCAGTATGGTTTCATTCATTCATTCATTCATTCAAATATATACTGAGTAACTCCTCAGTTACAGCTTTGGGGGCCCCAGGTGAGGATACCAAGATGAAAGGCCCAGCCACTGTCTGGTGGGGGAGTCAGCTACTCAACACATAGTTACAATGCAACAAGACACCTGCTGCAGGGGAAGCATGAGCAATGGCAGTGGGAGTGCAGATTATTAGAAAGGCCATTGATTTGGTGCCATTTCTGATTGACTTGGCACAAAAGCATCAAGTAACTCATCAGAATGTCTCCTATGTTCATGAGATGACGTGACTGGAAACGTGAAGAGAAAGGCAATGCCTTGGGGCCCCAAGGGCTCTTTATTTATGCTGTCATTGGAAACAGCAGTGGGAGCGCTACTAGTAGCTATAGATTCTTGGATTATTCCCATTCCAGGCATCGTGCATTCTTGTCATTCATCTTGCCAGGCAAATGTCACCACTGCCCATTTTACAGATGACAACTCTGAGGCCCAGAGAGATTACAACACCTGCCCCATTATGTAGTAATCTGCAGACCTGGGAACCTGGTCTGTTTGATTCCAAAGACTGGGCACTTTTCCCTGCTACCCCTCATTGCCTCCCCACGTAGAAAATCAGAGAATGCAGACCCAGCAGACAGTGTGGAGATCTAGGCTTAATCGGCCATCTCAGGAGAGGTAGCACAGGGAGGGGGAGGGAGGTCAGGCTCACGAGTCAGTGCTCACCTTCTGGAAGTTACATGGGGATAGATTCTCACCACTCCTTCATCAATTCAACAATATTTATTAAGCAACAGCTAGGTGTCAAGCAGTGTTTTAGGTGCTGGGGATACGGCAGTGAACAAGATGATTCTTGGCATAACAGGCCTTTGAAAACTGTCAGCTACTTTTTTAAAACACCCATGGAGTATGACTTAATTAAGGTAGGATAGGCTGCCTAACATGGGAGCAATGCAAGAAGGGGACGTAAATATGCCCCCAATTTTCGTCACACATGAGAGGTAACAAAATAGACACCTTTTTCATTCATGATTTTGATAACTAGAGAAATGTCTGTTAGAGGTTTTTGAGGTAAAAATCAATTTAAGCACAACAAGACTTTTAGTTGCAGAATATACCTGCCAAACTCCTGGAGAAGATAAAGGATATACGCATAGGAAAATAAAAGGCTTAAGGACATGAACCAAAAACAGTGACCATGGTCTGTGGGTGGTAGTGTTATAAATGATATTTATTCTCTGCTTGTTGCCTTTCTTCTATATTTGTAAATTTTCTAAAATAAGTATGCATTACTTTATAATCATAGAGAAACAAAATTTACTAAAATGTTACAGAAACTGAAACTCCAAAGAACCTTCCTCTCCTGGTATTTAGATGGTAACTGACAGACAAATCAGCCAGACAGCGCGATGTCTCTTCACTCCTCCAGTCAAGCCAAGTGAATGATATCTTATTTCAACACACTGCCTGATTATTTCAGCATTGTCTCACAGGGGTAGCCACAGGAGAAAATACGCGCTCATCACTGAGATATTAGGGACTGAATCCTGAAGCTTAATTTTTCATTAGGGCATTGTGCCATTTTTCAATTAAGACAGGTTCATTTTTTTTTTTTTTTTTTGAAAAGTGGAGATGTATAAAACCTCATTTCCTGCCTTAGTATGCTGGCCTATGGATTTTATTTTTAATTGATTTCCATGTGCTCCTATGAGTGGCAGAGAAACTGGGCTGGTGAGCTGTGTTGCCACAATGTTCCTGATGCTGGAAAGGAAACTGCAGCTCTGTGAGAACAATGCTTTGGAAAATCTGTAAAATGCAGTCAAACATATCTAACGTTTGCGTGAAAGGGCAGGCATTACTCACAGCAGCCTTGACAGTGAGAAAGCAGTCCAGCCCTTCAGCCATGAATGTGCTTGGATGAATCAGCCAGGACTCATTTAGAAGCCAAGGAAAATTTGTCTAATAATGATTGTCTCGATATAGTGGAATCATTGCATTATCTTTTTATTAAAAGTATTTTTGGTATTTTTGAACCAAAGAAGATTGCCACCATCCCCTCCCCTAGCAAATACCAAATTTAGAAATGTAAAATACTCTCATTCAAACAGGGTCTGTGAGAAGCTTAGGGTTCTTAACATAAGATTCTGTTTCCCGCTAGAAATATTGTTTCAGAAAAAGTAGAAGCAATGATAGGACCACAGGAAACATCTGTGTATACAAACAGGCCAGCTCACTAGGAATAAAAATGCATTATAAAGCATGAAGGTCTAAATATTTTTATTAACAGTTTGTTAACCAACATCTGAGAAATAAGGTTCCCTACGAGTCTCCTGTCAACTGCTTTCTTCAGTATTTCATTTTACTCTTAGGAGAGAAGTAACTCTGAAATCTTATCTTAGATTTTAGCAATGAGTTTTCTATTAAAAGTTATTTCTTTTCCATCTCAGTCTGAGCAAAGCTCTGGGCCAACGGGGTTAGGGAATTTGTTTCATGAAACTGACAGCTTGGCGAGCATTCAATCACTCGGCACTACACAGCCCAAGAGAACAAATAAGTCCTTTTCTGATGCTGCTCCAGACACATTACGATGTATGTTCCATAGCTTTATTCCTGCAACCGTCCTGTTTGCCTCCTGCAGAAATGAGGAGCGGGGGCAGAAAGCACATTGAACACGACGAGAAAATGAACGAGGAAGTGAAATTAATCAATCATGCTCCCATTGGGGGAAGTTGAGGGAAAATGAATACATTGGATTTGCTGTTTTAGTGATGATCCCCCCGGCCTTCCTTTCCAGAAGGCCAATCCGTTCAGGGGACTCTCGGCCATTTTGTTGTCCTGTCCTCAATTCTTTCAGACATGTGTCCCTGCAAGATCCGACAGAGGCTTTCATGGGCAGGAAAGGCCAGCTTGGTGGCTGCCTTTGGCAGAGGTGGCACCAAAGGCAGGCTACTGGCTCACAATCTGGGCAGCAGAGACCAACCAGTCTGCCCCAAACCCTGCACCAGTGGAAACTTTCTGTTTCACAGGCCTAGCTCAGAGCAGCCAGAGAAAGGAAACCATTACAAAATTTCTTCCCAACTCCCTAAAAAAACTACAAGGACTTTTTTCCCCCTGGTACCCATACATACACAAAGCTACAACTGAAAAATTCTTGTGTGAGACACACCTAACGCATGCTGTTGGAAAATACTAGTTACTTTTGGTGATGGGTCATGAAGAGGGTATGGTGTGTGTGTGTGGGGGGGGATTCTGGGTATTGGCGGGGTCCCTGTCTCCACCAGGGTGCTGGTGCTATGGCTGTGCTGTTTGTGAGCAGTCTTCAAGCTGTACACTTAATAGTAGATGCACTTTACTGTAGGTATGTTAGGATTTTAGATGAAAATCAGAAAATAAAAATCCATTAAGGATCCTATTTAGGACTTCTCCCATCCATAGCTGGATTTAAAAATCAAACATTACCAAGGAAAGAAAGAATACAGCATATTCTCCCAGGGCTTAAAACTTCTGACCTATTGAAAGTGTAGGTGAAATAGAAAGCCTTTTAAAAATGCTGATGATACCAGCCAGTATTTAAGCTTTTAACCACCACGCCCTTTATGCTTGGGAAAGAATGTACTGTAGGCAATTTTGCTCTAATATCCACTCTTCATAACGTGATATATACAGAAGGGCAAAGAGAAATCACAAAGCTTATTTCTACTCTCAAACCCATGGTAGGACATGGTGTTACTGTTAAAAGCTCTTTCCCAAGACCCAAGTGCCATTTCGGGTCTCTGTTGACCCTTCACTATTTTCCCATGTGGCCACAGGAATCTCATCCTTACTTTTTTTCACGTTTTCCCCTTTCTCTTGTATGTCCTGGCACTGAATCCCTCTTTATTCCTGCTGCTGCTCTCCACCACAAGATAAACTCTGGGGCTTTTCCCTGTCACGGCTGTCACTGCTGTCAGATGAGTGTGTCACCTCACCCTCCATTTCTCTCCACATTTCTGAACTTTTGTGCCAGATCAGGCCTTCACAGGAAAAATCATTTTAGTTAGTTAGCTTGTTATTCCAAGGCTCTTCTACCTTAGCATTTACTACGTACTGTCTGCTTACTTGCTGAGGTTTATTTTGCAAGAGAAACAGTGGGTTAGGGGCCAGGAAGGGAAGCTTTTGAAGACAAAAAGTTGTCATTTGGTTTCAAAAGAGTTATGAATAATGGAGGGCTAGGGTTGCTTTACAAATTAAGATCCAAATGGTCTATTGCTACAAATAATTCTGCATTTTGTTGCTCTTAAAAAAAAAAAAAGTCTTTTTCAGGGATGCCAGAATAACTCAGCAGTTGAGCGCTTGCCTTGCATAGTGGGGCAAGAACCTTTGTCGCCACTGAGCCATCCAGGCAGTTACCAGTTGTGTCACAGTTCAGCATATGAGGTTGCACGGGCCGGGACCAGGATCGAAGAGTTCATGCCTTTGAAGATTTGCTTTTGGAAACAGATAATCTGGGGGTAATTTGTGGGTTTGTACTTTTTATAATTAAACATAGTATATGATCAGCATCTAAGTGCAACAGAGCACCGTGCCAAGAACCAAGAGGTGCTAGGTTGTTATAGATGGTGAGTAAAATGAATGGCAGGATGCGCTGCCTGGCTCAAGAGAATGAATACCAGTTTGAAATCAAGCCACACACAAGCACACAAAAAGTCACATGATTTCCACTCTCAACAAACAAACAAAAAAAAAAGAGGAGAAAACAGAGAAAGAAAATAAGGTATAGATTCTGTGGGAGAAAACACAGCTACTTCTTTACACTTGCATTTTTTAATACCAAAGCAACATTCTCAGGACTGATAAAAGCTAGATCAAAGGTCAAGGTGGCCAACTTGACAGTCCCCATTCTGGGAACCCCCTCCAGGACCCCTTGCCACTCACATTCTTTTGTCTCCAATTTTGTCCCAGGGCATTTGACTCTCCAAATGGACAAAGAGTTTAATTAGGGTGAAG
>PVKE010047119.1:0-12028 GCA_004027555.1 Craseonycteris thonglongyai | reverse complement strand
GGATGGCTCAGTGGGTTAAGCGCTTACTTTGCAGCACCGGGGACCGAGGATCGAATCCTGGCCCCAGCCTGTGCGGACCCATGTGCTGAACTGGGGAGTTCCCCCAGTTCAGTTCTCTCTCTGTCTCTGTATCTCTCTCATTCTCCCTCTCTCTCTGTCAAAACAATAAAAATAAATTTAAAAAAAAAATTTTAGAAAGAGGAATATAATGAAGAATCAAGAAAACCACAATCTTTCAAGAGAGTAAAAATAGTGCCTCGATGAACAACCAAACCACAAGATTCCTGTGATCCAGAAATGAAACACAGACCCCTCGTTTAGTGGTAGGCAGTATGGAAGTTGTCAGGAGAAGAGAAGCCGGCAGAAGTTGAAAGAATCTTCACTAGGAACGCAGAAATTTCCCAATGATGGTGAGGGAATGGCAGGCAGGTTACAAATCTCTCTGAGTCCAGCTTTCAGAAACAGAAAGAGGGCTAGTCCTCATCCTGGCATTCTTTCATTTGTGCAACAAGCACTCTGTTGGTTGTCAGGAAGATAATGTCGTGGGATAACATTCATGAGCATCTAGCATGGTACCTATACCCCATTCTAAATTAGGTGCACTACAGTTATTCCTGTTTTTATCCCGCAGAGCACTCTTCACAACCTGTGATCAAATACATACTTGTGATTTATTAGTTTAACATCTGTCTCCCCCAGTAGACTATAAACTCCAAAGACAGGGCCAATGCTGTTCTATACACTATTGGAACAGGGTCCAACTCACAATCAGTATTCAATAAATCTGTAACCAGTGAGTAGCACAGACTCACTTATGACGGCTACTCTCCCAGTAGTTATACAATGGTACCATTTCTGTTACTATAGAAATAAAGGGATTAAATTTATCAAAAGTGAAATATAGCCAGGAAGGATAGTTAGGTGACAGCTTCTATCTAGACAACCAGCCATGATATGAGGCTCACAAATCAGCCAGAACAGAACTGGATGCTAGAAGAATTATGGACCATTAAGGGATACCAATCAGCTATTCCAGAAAAAAGCAAGTAGGCAGCCTGGATGGAGCCATTGACACTAAAGGCAAATTCATTCCACTAATCTTGGGATAAAGAACGAAATCCTCCACATGGTCCTGTGAGGCCTGAGTCTCCTGACAATTCTGGCTGCATCTCTGACTTAATCTTTATGCTCCATCACACAGTCTTCTTTTTGGTGCCCAGAAAGTGTCATAGTGCCTCCTGCCTCAGGGCCTTGTGCATACTAATACCTGTGCCTGGCATGCTTTTATTCCCTACTGCTGCCCTCCACCCCTAACCTGCATCTTTTACTATAAGTACTGCACATACTTCACATCTCAGCTCAAACAACAACTTCTCAAGGAAGCCATCCCTGACCCTCCAGACCAATTCAGGTCTCTTGATTTTTCCTTCATAGTCTTTATCATAACATAAAATTATATTTCATATTTGACTAATGTTATTTTCCCCCATTGGGCTATAAATCTCCCACCAAGCAGGAGGTTCAAAAACACTGTTGAATGAATGAACAAATAAATGAACTCACATATTTATTGACCCATATTGTCGTATGCCAGGCACAGTGGTTTCCATTTTAGAGAAAAAAAAAAAGATGAAGCTAAAATAGTCCTGGCACTCAGAAAGGTTACTATTTAGTAGGGTCTAGAAAATGGAAAGAAGGCAACATGTGATAAGTATTTTCACAAGTATTTCAAAGAAAATCCAGAGGGAATCTAAAGTTTCATAGTAAACAACAGGGCCTGGACCTGATGACCATCCAGCCCTTTAACAGGACCACACTTCTCTGATCATCTAGCCAAAGGAGCTTTAATGGAGCCACAGATGATCTCGGGTTTTGAGCGGGGTGGTTAAGAGTGGTCACTCATTATTCCAGTATGTGATCGATGCTTTCTGATTCCAGGCAGCCAACCCTTAATTTTCTCTGCCTGACTTTATTTTAGAAGAGCTCTCCAAAGCCTGTCTCTAACTCACATGGCATCACTGGGTCTCTGTCACTTACTAGCCTCTGTCACTCACAGATGACCCATTCTTGCTTCAAGTCACTAAGCTTCAGTGAGAAACAAGAGAAGATAAATCCAGAATAGGAAAATAAAAGAACAAGCATAAACTTTAGGTTTAGGTAACATCTGAGAAGCTGCTGTGTGTCAGGTACCATGCTATAAATAAATACAGGTTTCTGGGTCTAGAGTATTCACTGTGTACTTTGACATCTGAGTCCTGGCTGAGCTGCCTGCTACTCCTAGGTGTTGCCTCAGCCAGGCTGTAGCATTCCTGAACGGATCATATCCTCCTCCTTAAAAGTAAGAGTTGTAGATGAAAGAGAGTTTGAAGATAAATCTGTGCCCCATTGAGACTTTATTCCTCATGGAAAGTAAAATTTAGAAACATTTTGTTTTGAGAAACAACTACTCCTAAATTTATCTATTCCCTACCATCTTGAGAGATGACTTATATAAATTTAATAGAAAAGAAAAAAAGTAAGTTCAAGGAGAAAAACTCACCTCGGCTATAGAGGGGGCTGCTGCTCAGTGGGGGCGGGACAACTGGGTTGGGTTTCTGAGCCTTGGGCTGCACGATGATTTGGTAGCCCTGCATGAGACGCTGGCAAATAAACTCTTCAAACACCTGCTGGGCCGTCATCTGCACACCCTCCTCGTCCCTCCTGATAAAATGGACAATTGTTCAAATGAATATGCTTGGCCCAGGGTTGAGAGACACTCAGAATCCATAATCCCATCCTTCCCTTTGCTTCAAGCCTAATAGCCAGCCCTGATAACTATTCTATGGTGCTTTTTAAAACTAACAATTTGTAAATCAGTTCTGGGAAAAATGATCAGTTCAAGAGGTAGAAAAAGAAGGCAGGTAATTTGCTGCCCAAATGGACAATCTTTGAAAAGATCAGATTTAGGGTGCCCAGAACAACTGCAATAGAAAATATGAGAATGGATCAATAAGGAGAAATGGTTAAGGAAGGCAGGTCAATAGAACTCTAAAGAAAAAAACATAGTTCTTGCTTCATAAATTTCCTAAATACAAGAGGACACGTGTTGGAAAATGCAGTGTTCTGATGCACACCCGGCTATACACCGGCCCCCCCACCCCCCACCCCCGCAAAGAAAGCCTTTGGTCTAACACTGACCTGTCCATGTCTGCTTCTGGGAGGAGGTCGTAACAGCCCTCCGTGTAGTCGTTCTGCAGGCCCTGGCGGTCAGGGAAGTAGTCGGTGGTGAGGGGGAGGCACGCCGGAGTAGTGAGAGACTTCCAGTCCACTCCAACTGTGCAACAGAAGCCTGGCACTACAGGGGGAGCAGACAGTGTCAGAACTGCCTCATGTAAACGGGAGGAAAAGGTACGTGTGGTCACCACAGCAGGTGTGGGACAGGTGTGGGAAGTGGTGGGGAGGGGGAGGAGAAGAAAGGGAGGGTGGGGGGAAAAAATTCATGGTGAAAGGTGATAAAATTGCCAGGCAAGAAAATGGGGGAGAGAGAAAGAGAAAGAAACAGTTTGTTAAATAATGCAGTGCGCGTGCTTATTCAATCCCATCATGCGAATGAGATTCACAGCTGATATTTTTCATTTTCTGCTGATCCATAGCTATAAGCTGCAATGCCAGGGAGGTTACTGCAGGGTAGGGCAGGCAGAGTTACATGTGGAAGCAAATCAACATTCCAAAAGCGGAAGAGAACTCAAGCCAGAGTCTCTCCTGAGGACTGCCGAGTGGCTGGGTGGGGAAAGAAAGACAGCTCAGCCAGATTTTGGAGCGAACAGCACACAGTAGCAGAATTCAGAAATAGTTTCAGAATTGCAAAAACAAGTCACAGGTCCAAAAAGGTAGGAGGAGAAATCAAGGCCAGAACTTTAAGAGATAAGAGTTTAACAATCTAGAAATGAAAGCTTCGTTTGGTGGAATGGGCCTGATCACCTGGGTCTCCCCAAAACTGCCTTCTCTGTGGTGAAAGCAGGGTTTCTCCATGTTGGCACTGAGATTTTAGACCAGATAATTCTTTGTGTTGGGGAGCTGTCCTGTGCATTACAGGATGTTGGGCAACATCACTAGACTCTATGCACTAGATGCCAATGGCATCTCCCAGTTGTGAGAACCAAACATGTGGGCAGACATTGCCACATATCCCCTGAGGAACAAAATCATCCCCAGTTGAGAATCACTGAGTTAAAGTAACAGGAATAATCTCTTTAAATTATTTAAGTGAAGAATATTTTTTAAAGCTCTGTACAAGGGAATAATGTGAAGCAGGAACACACTCTATGCCTTTGCCTCTTGCATCCCGAGTGAGATCCTCATACGCTTATCTTTGCACAGTGCTATGTGGCTTCCAGGGTGGTATGCCTCTGTTATGTCATCAACCCTCACACTGCCTCAGGAGAGCAGGTGTGGTGCCATCATCAACAACCCCTTTCAACACTTGGCCACGCCGAACCTCCCAGAGGCTACAAGACTAAGTCTCTCTGTTCATGAATCTTTCCACCAAACAGTGAAAGTCACACACTACCCAGTGCAACAGAGTCCTCCTGAACTCGGACTTAAAGGACAAGAAGAGGATTTGTGTGTTAAGTCATAGCGGAAAATATGTCCCATGCAGCACCATTGCCTTGGAGAAGATAATTTAACCTGCAATAGGCCTAACTGCATGGCATACACAGGTTTGAAGGTGACTTTTAGTTTGTTTATTTGAATTTTATTTTATTGTGGTAAGAACACTTAACAAATTTTTAAGTGTACGTGCAATACAGTTTTATTAACTTAGGCACAGTGTTATAAAGCAGATCTCTAGAATTTATTCATCTTGCATAACTGAAACTATATGGCCACTAATTAGTGACATAGACTGACCAGACATCCCATTTATACAGGACAGAAAACAATGGTACTGTCCCACTTCAAACAGTACATATGGTCAGCCTAGGCTCACTGGGCTAAATTCAAGGTGTCAGTAGATTGACCATCTGTACCATTTGAAACAGGGCAGTACTATATTTTCTGTCTCATTTAAAACCCCATTTGCACCTCCCCCAAGCTCCTGGCAACTACCATTCCACTCTCTGATGCAATGAGTTTGGCGATACACAAGTCTTAGTAACTCATTAATGCTTTAAAAATTCAAAACATAGCCCAATATAGCCTAATTAATCACCCCAATTTCTCTAAATGGCAAACAAGGGGGTGAGCTTATTTCTACTTCCTGGTTAAAACCACTACCAGAAGGAAGACAACTGATCAAAGCCACAGCAGAAAAGCCAGAAACAGAAAATAAATTTAGTTATATCTTGATGCCCTCTTAGATTGTTTTTGTTCTCAACAGCTTCCTGACTCTCAAGATTACAAAAACCTTTCAGAAATGTTTTCGGCTGTCACATACCAAGACACAGAGACTTTAAATGCCTGGTCCAAAAAATCCCATGGTGAGAAAGGTCCCCAATTTTACTGATGTTCTTTCACTGGGAAAAGAGTGTGGCCTCTTTTCTAACTCCAGTATCTTCAGCCCTACAAAGATCTCTAATGAGGTTTTACTTTAGAACCATTAAATTAATGATAAACAAAGATTACAAAATTCAGTGCTGGGGCTGCATAGAAGAAAAAGGCTCATCCATTCATTGCTGGCAACTTCCTAGAAAATAATCCATCTGCCAACTATACTTTGGGAAATAGGTTCCAAGCATCTGAACCAAAAGAAAAAATACATCAATTGCACCACACACTGTAGCTGCATTGTATGCTACCACAAAAGAAACTAGAAACCACTCATATGGCCACCAATAAGAAATGATTATTCAAACTATGATTTGGTAATTTGATATTACCACTAAAAATGACTAATGAGGAACCTGAAGAAGCAGTGAAAAGAATATTAAGTTAATCATAAGTGGGGACAAAAAGACTCAGTGATGTCACAACTAAGGAAAATAAAGTCTATTAAGTGGTAGGATTATTTTTCTGGTATTTTGTTATTATACATATTTAGATGTTCTCTTAATACAGTTGACCCTTGAAGACAGGTTTGAACTGAGTAGAATCCACTTATATGTGGATTTTGTTCAACAAATTCTATAATGTAATTTTCTTACATGTTCATTTCTCTAGCTTACCTTATTGTAAGAATACAGTATGTACATATAACATATAAAATATGTGTTAATTGTTTATGTTATTGGTAAGCTTCTGGACAACAGTAGGCTACTGGAAGTTAAGTTCTTGAAGAGGCAAAGGTTCTATGCAGATTTTTGACTACATGGAGGTCAGCGTCCAACCCCTACATTGTTCAAGGGTCAGCTGTATTTAGATGTTCAGCTACTTCAATAGACAAGGATGAAAAGACAAATGCAACTCAAGCAAACATTTTCAGCTACAAGTATGTAAACAGTTACAGTTCTTATTACTTTTTTCCAACTTTTTTCCAAAGCCATCATTTGGTCTTAAGGGCTAAGGCCAGGTCTGGACTGGAACAAAGGCCTCCTGGGAATCCCATTACCCTTCCCATATTCCTCTGAGTCACATTCCAGAACAGGTCATTTGGCCACACCCCTCTCACTTTCCATCAGAGAGGCTGAAGTCTCCCCTTACCCATTGACTTCTGGTACCTCAGAGTCATGTGGAATTGCAGACCACTCTCTCCCCACAGGGCTCCCTCTTGCTCCCTCATGCCTGGACCATCCAACACCCCCACCTCCTTTCCACTTTCCTGGTCAGCTGCCCCTCTTACTTGGGTCTGGAGAGGTAGAAACACTGTCCTCTAGAAAATCCTTATTCTGGGTCCTGGGATTCATACCTATGGAAAGATGAAAACAATTTTTTTAAATAAGGCTTATTATTCAAAATAGTTCTGACCAGTTGTGGGGTTTTTTTGTTTTGTTTTTTAAAGATTTCTTTTTTTATTATTTTTGACAGAGAGAGAGAGAGAGAAAGAGATACAGAGACAGAGAGAAGGGGGAGGACCCCAAACAGTCTGCATAGTTGTACATCATTGGTTTTTCCACATAGTTTCATTCCACAGGTGGGCGCGGGGCTGCACAGGGCAGGAACTGGGCTGGGGTCTTGCTCCGGTGAGAACTGAACTGGGGGCCCTCCCCAGATCAGCATGTGGGTCCGCACGGGCCAAGGCCGGGATTTGATCCTCGGTCCCCAGGGCTGCAAAGTGAGCGCTTAACCCACTGAGCCATCTCGGCTTCCCCCAGTTGTGGTTTTTAAAAGCCCAAAACTGTAGCTAAAAATAAAAATGTGAACCAAGTACAAAATTTGTGCTGAGTTTCCAAAAGCACAAAAGAATCAATCAAAGGAAAAGGAGCAATTTAAGATTTGGGAATGAGCCAAAATTTCACTCTCATGTTATCAATACTATTCTTTGCCCAATGAGACCTTTATGAGCACACTCGTGTGCACATGCACACATACACAAGCAAAAAGCAACTTAACACTTATATTAATAAAAGGGACATATTTAAAAATCAGTTCAACTCATTAGGGCAATCTTTAGCAAATATAAAATGACTTATTTAAATTTAGTCAATTCAACAGTCATCTTCTGGAATTTTCTTCCCCAAATCATGGCTGCCTGAAGTATGACATCAAAGCTCATTACTTTAAAATAAAAAACAAAACAAAAACAAAAACAATGATTTTACCTACTGGGCTAAAAAAAACCCAGAAAGATTCTTTGAAATGTCACTTATTGACTGAAAAGTAATAGAACTAATTTTAAAACACACATATCAATATTTAAATGTCCCTTTCAAAACATATATATTTACTAGAAAATTATACTATGAAAAGAATTGAAAAGATCCTCACCAAACTGTCAACCGTGGCTTATCTCTGAGAAGAAAGCTGGAGGAGGTGGCAGAAGGTAAATGAGAACTTATGCTTTGTACTCAACTTTCTGTTACCTGAAGCTTTTCTAACAAGAACAAATATTTATAAATTTCTTGTAAAATCTTTGAGAAGACAAGCTACAACCTGGAAGAGAGCATTTGCAAATCACACACCTAGCAAAGGATTTTTATCTGGATTCTGAAAACTTAGGTGCAAGAAAACAAACAACCCGATGAGAAAACAGGCAAACAATGTGAACAGACGTTTCACCAAATAACAGATACAGGAGGCAAATAAGCACATGAGAAGATGCTCAACATCATAGTCACTAGGGAGATGGCACATTAAAAGCACAGTGATATCTCTCTAAAAACCTCTCTGAATGGCTAAAATGACAGGTCACACCAAGTGCTGACAAGGGTGTGGAGTAACAGAAACCCTTATCTATTGATGGTAGGAATGCAAAATGGTACATCACTTTGGAAAAATTTTGCAGTTCCTTTAAAAAGTTAAACATATATTTAACATTTGACCCAGCAATTCTACTTCTAGGAGTTTACCAAAGATAAATGAAAATTTATGTTCACACAGAAACCTGTTATGTAAATCTTTAAAGTGAATTTATTCAGTTGCCACAACCTGGAAACAACCCAAATATATTTCAACAGGGGAAGGGATAAACAAACTAGTATGTTCATACAATGAAATACAGACTTGGCAATAAAAAGTAATGAACGTTACTACTGACACATGCAACACCATAGTTGAATTTCAAAAGCATTATGTTGAGTGAAAGAAGCCAGACTCAAAAAGCTACATCTTGTATGACTCATGTGCACAACATGCTGGGAAAGGCAAAACGAAAGGGATAGGGAACAGATATCAGTGGTTTTGCAAGGGCATGGGGGAGGGGTTGAGTACGATGGCAGTACAAAGGAATTTGGGGGGTAATGAAAATATTCTGTATCTTGATGTGTTTGTTGGTGGTTATGACCTTATGAATTTGTCAAATCTCATAGCACTGTATACTAAATAATAAATTTTACTATATACAAATTTAAAAATTAGTAATTTTTTTAAATTTAAAAAATATGTTATTGGGCCAAAACAGTTTAGAACATTGTTTTTTGAAACTGCCTCCAGCAGATTTTAAAAAATCACTAGTCATCATAATAATAAGATACAATTTATTAAGTCAGACAAATAATGTTTCATTTCACTCAAACCCACACTATGGGCACATGAGATAGGTATTAGCTCTTTTCCACAGATAAAGAAACTGAGGCTCCAAGAAGTTAAGTAACTTACTGAAGATCACATAGAAAGGAAGTGAAACCTGACTACCTATCTGAGTACCAGTTTTCAGCTACTGAAAATGTTATCAGTTCTTTGTCAACAGCCAAAAGCCTTTTGGCGCTAAATTTCCTGAAAAAGCTATCTTGGCTAATTATATCCACTTTCAAGAAAACACAAAACATGACTATAAAGAAGCTACATGGTGGATTTTCTTGTTCAGCCTAAGAACTGGTATGAAAGCAATTACAAAACTGGCATTCTTGAACAGTCTGAACAATAGTATTAAATACATCACCTCATAGGTTTGGATGCTAAGTGTGATTATTAGATTACCTTTTTTATGGGGGTGGGGGTGCAGGAGGAAAGGGGCAGGGAGAAAACCTAATCTAAACTTGGTCTATAAGAAATGAAATTCTTATACTTACAATTGCAAAAGCAATTGTTTGAATTCAAAAAAGCAACCAATAAAAAAGGGTTCTCCGAGCAGCTTTGGCTCCTAGGCCAAAAGCAGATTTGTGACATTTCTAATGAATACAAGTATATTCACGGCCACCACCCTCTTATGCTACACACACTTATTTTAAATATACAGCAATAAAAAAAGTTTAAAGAAATAAACATTTTAAGGGCTTACACACAGCTTCCTTGCACTTTAAGCCCAATTCACTACCTCTCCCACCAGCTCTGCCTTTGAGGCTTATTTTCAGTCAGACAGACTTGCACTTTCACTGGGAATCCAACAACCTGAGAGGATATAGGTGAGACCTCGCGGTCAACTATGCTCCAACCTGACAAGACAGTAATCAATGTGGGGCCTTTGGGGCTGATTCCAGAGGACATCTACAAGCCTGTGCCTAGGGCAAGTCACTTCTCCTCTCTGAGTTAGAGATGATGCTTACCCATAAAAAACCCAACCTGACCTGGATAAATGGCTCTGAGGCCCTTTCTTCTGGCCTCAGTGTGCTATGACTTATTTTTGACTTTAGCTCTCAGGTCAAATCTGCTGCAGGGACCTAATAATCAACACAAACACCAAGCTGCAGATTCCAAGTCCCAACACCAAAGAGAAAGAAAACCTGGAACCACTTATTTTCTTTTTCTCTAGAGCACTTATCCCCAATGAAAGGAAGGACACTGACTAACAAGTCTTATAAACTGGTGCCTAGTTAAAGAAAAAGAAGAATAAAAATTATCTGCCTGGTCCCACCAATGACCTGGTCCCTGATGGGCAGCACGTGAAAAACAAGTGAATAGCACAGGTGCGAGGCCCCAACTAACAATGACCAGGACAGGAGGGAAACCCACAGAGACACCACTCCTGTGAATCGTGACTCACATATGAATCACATCCAAATGCAGGAGAAAATCTGAGTCATGCTTGAGTGCCTGCAGATGGTGCAAACTGTCAAGCCCAGGAGGGGAAGGTGGGGTCACAGAAAAGGACCTCCTGTTTCTTTTCTATTTTTAATGAATAAAATGTTAGCTAGCCATGTATTTAGACCTCACCTTGTCCAAAAACAAGGACCCACTGTGACACTTTGCCCTTAAAGAACCAGATCAACTTTTGATCTTTATAACAACTCTGAAGCAGGCAGGCAGGCAGGCAGGCTAACTCCAAAGGCAAGAAGAACAAGCAGGGTAGGTACCTTTTTTTTTCTTTAACTGGTACATTTATTATTAAAAATATAGACTCATGGTCCTGTGCTTAAGTTGTTGTGTTTGTATGCTGGCTTCATAAAACATAACTAATCCTAAGAAGCTCTTCACCAAATATACTCCAGACCAAAGTAAAAGGGTGAACAGGAATGACTGAGGACAGTGCCACAGCAGATATACTTCCCTTACTATACAATACTTGCTAGAAAACAGAGTTTGACATTATTACACCAACATTCATGGAGGCTGACTATCACAGGTACTAAGGGCATACTATAGCCATAAAACATCTTTCATACTTCCAAAATAGCTTTATATTTTGGCTATGAAGGTCAGTTACCAGAGCCAAACTTGTTTTGTTTTGTTTTTTATTGTTTTTGACAGGGAGAGAAATACAGAGACAGAGACATAGAAGGGGAAGGGCCCAGAGCAGTCTCCATAGTTGTACATCATTGGTTTTTCCACATAGTTTCATTCCACAGGTGGGCGGGGCTGCACAGGGCAGGAACTGGGCTGGGGGTCTCACCCTGGTGAGAACTGAACTGGGGGCCCTCCCCAGTTCAGCATATGGGTCCACATGGGCCGGGGCCAGGATTCGATTATCGGTCCCCAGGGTTGCAAAGTGAGTGCTTACCCAACTGAGCCATCTCGGCTTCCCCCGAGACTTGTTCTTAACAAGTAGAAGTTTTAAGTCCATTTAGTCAAAGAGTCTCTTACATCTTTCTGGGCCTATTCATTTGCAGGTTTATTTGCAGTATAAAAACTGTAACCAGGTTCTTCATGACATGCATGCACATGTGATATCCAATCTTTACATGCTGTCCAATTCCTTTAAGTTAAAAAGAGTGACTCGCATCAGGGCCACGTAGGTGAGGAAGTTCCATATGGAGGAGATCACATCTTCGGGCATCTTCCATTTCATCCCCTTGGGCTCCAGCTTCGGCACAAGGCCCTCAATATGGAACATCACGGCTCTGCCCCACCGGCTTCCAGCGGCCACCTTGTTCTGATTTTCATCATAGCACACTCCCTCATCTACTACATCACACTTTAGCTCATGTTCAAACCACAGGGCAACACTGGAACCACTCGCAGTCCAGCTCCCTATGAGACGGCTTTCCTTTCATGGTTGTCATCCCACATAGAATTGCTTCAAAAAGAATCCCGAGTGAATGACAAGCAAGAGCTCTCTAAGGTGAGAATTGGTGTCTTA
>PVKE010047118.1:0-12034 GCA_004027555.1 Craseonycteris thonglongyai | reverse complement strand
GAACCTATGTAGTTTTTACCAACCACTGTCAACCCAATAAATTTAACATTAAACAAAACAAACAAACAAAAAGAAATAATGTCATATTCATTAAAAAAGAAAAAGTAATGGAGTATGAAATACCAGTGAATCCTTTCAACATTAGCCCATTGCCTTTCTTGTGATAAAGTGGATCTGGGACTTTAAGAAATCTGACAGGCTGGGAGGTTTATGGCTGGAGTTGAATTCTTGGAACGCTATGGTCCTAACTTTCTGTTTGTAAACTCTATGGTTTCAACTTCCTGTATCTGGCATAAGTAATGCCCCCCTTTTTATGAGTTGGTAACACTGTGGCAGTTGTAGATGATAGAGATAGAAATAGAGAGATAGTTATACCTATACTCCATCTTGGAACTGGTACAGAACACTCACGGTGGTCGGCAAGGAACAAATGTTCTGAGGCTCTCAGTACCTTTTCTTTTTTCACTTTTTCAGAATAAATCGCTTTGGTGACAGATAACTCAGTCAGTGTTATTATCCATTTGACACTTGCTTCTTTAGAAATGAGTTCCTTTAAATGGGAGCTATTTTGCATGAGATACCATGGCCTTGCATAACGCAATGAATTAATCTACCAATAGTGTAATGACAAAGAAAAATGACTAGAGAAAGCAAAACAAAACCAAAAAAAATATTGATCTTACTTAGGAAAAATAGCTGCTGCATACTCTCCACCCCCCAAAAAACAATAGGTATCATGCATAGACAAATCAACATCAAATAGTTCTTTGGTTCCTCTAGAAATAAGGCATTTCAAAGAGCTCATGATCAATTACTGATAGTAGAAAATTGAACACTCATCAAAGCTGTAGCCAGATAGCCACTGATGAGCTCCATACATCATCTCCATTCCCTTCACGATGAACATTTGTTTCATGAATCCACTGGCATTGCTGAGAAAGGAGGTTGACTATATCTACTGAGTAGGTCACCTTATATATACTAGAGACCTGTGATGAAAATATAACTTCCTGAGAAATATACTTGCATTTTGGGCTCATTTTGAGAGGTTACATCCCTTTAACATAACCTTTCCTCCACAGTCCTCCAAACCTTCTCTTTCCAACTGTCTGGCCATCCAATCTGTCCTCTAACCACTGAATTGCTGCAGGTAACTGTTCTGGTTATCTTTGCTGCATTAAACAAAAATCAACACACAACTTAGCTGCTTAAGACAGTCATTTTATTATGATCATGGATTCTGTAGATAAAAAATTCAGGTCAGACACAGTGAGAATGGCTTTTCTGTTCCAGGATGTCCACTACCTCATCTAAGAAGACTTGAAGCTTGGGGATGACTTGATGACTATGGGCTGGAACCATCTAAAGGCTCATTTACTCACATATTTGGTTCCTAGACTGGGCTGACTCAATGACTAGGACTATAAACTACAGCATGACCACATGGCATGACTGCCATGGGATAGTAGGATTTCACTCTGGTGACCACAGGAAATAATTTAATTAGCTGTTTCACTTTTGCATACTAGAATCAGTCAGATCTAGATTCCATCCCTGAAATGACTAACTAGGATTTTTAATTCGTTTATCCTCAACTAGGCTAGATAAAAGCCCTGAATTCTGCCAATTTCACTGAGATTTTGTGCTGCAACTCACTGCGGTAAGAATTTCTGTTAATAGCAGGACCTTTATTGCATAGCAGAGTTTTATTATGTAGAAATGGACTATGTTGGAAGAGTATGGGTTGGCTCAGTCCATAGGATGGCTAATGAACCAATCTCAGAAAACAGCTTACGTTAGAGAATGGGAAGCAGAGAATGTAGCTAAGCTCATATCTCAGGATGAGCCTGGCTAGGACATTGTCACTAGCAGTACCACCACTGGATCCTTGCTGTTGCTATCATGAAGACCTACCACCACTATAACTTGACTTAATTACTCAATTGCCTCCAGTACAACCCCTAACTACTCCTGATTCTGTTGCTTACTATAGATCCAACATTCCTGCATAGAGTTTCCTATTGGCCAACCAAAGTAACTCTCCTGCATCTGAGCTCTCTGGGTAAGAAGAGAGGATTAAGTACTTCTGTTAGTTCCCTAGAAGGAAGTAAGGCTTTGCCTCACCACATTTCCACAACGTAATTCCTATTAAATAGAAAGGTGGCCTAGATTGAGGGCCAACAAAAATAAATACCCATTGGACTTGCTTAATCTGATTATTTAATAATTAAAATGAATGAATGGGTGAATTAACCGTCAGATATAATTGGCTCAAACAACTACTCTAATAAAAAGAGCCCTCCTCCCACAAATCCTGGCCTTAGTATTATAGTGTGACTAGGTAAATCATCTAAACTCTCTGGTTTTCTTTTCTCATATATAAAATGAAGGTTTCACCTCTGATCTCTAACTTGTATTGTAACTATCTTCTACTTTTGAAAAGTTATTGTCAGTGTTATTTGCAAAGGCTCATCCACATGATGGAACTATACATCTGAGACTTGGCAGTACCCACTGTACTAGTTTTAAAATATTAAAGAAAGTCTTTATTTTTTTATTTTATTTTTATTAAGGAAATTCTTAGTAAACTAAATTGGCTACTATTATTTAAGTTGCAACTAATTGCTTTTTTCTTTTTACATAAAGATATAATAAAAGATTATTGAACAAAGTTGGTTAAATTTCATGGTAATACATCTAATTTTCCATTGTTGGTGCAGAAATTTTGGGGATTTCTTTTTTTTGGCATAGTCTCTCTCTCTCTCTCTCTCTCTCTCTCTCTCTCTCTCTCTCTCTCTCTCTCTCTCTCTCTCTCTCTCTCTTTTTTAAATAAACTCCAACACAGCTTGATTGGAGACAGTCTGGAGAACAGGATATTCAAGAACCACCCTTTCCAAGAGAGTGTGAGTTCTTGGTACAGAGATCTTCAAGAGAGACTTTGTTCCAGGGCTTCCTATGAGAAAATTTGGTAACTTTCCACCTAATTCACCTCACCTGAGTCATTCCTTCAATGTCCTAGATGTCACCTCTGAGACTCACCCTTTTTCATGACAACACAGAATCTCTTTTCTCCTCTTTGGAGGAAAAATTTATGGCACTCCAGAATTATCTGGCTTCCCATTTCACAGTGAGTCTATTACGGGTAGTGAGTTTCTCATGCATAGAGGGAATTCCCCTTGATCTATCTTTTGGCAGTCAATACTGAACTGAAACTAAATCTTGAGAGAGTTCCCTCGCAGAGGATCCCGCAGTCCTCCTATGTTAATGGCACAGAACTTTCAAACAGAGCAATGTCTTATGAAATCAGACAATCATGTGTTGCCTTCTGGACCAAAAAATAATTTGCCAAAATTTTTAGTTTGCTGGCAACTGACTGTAGAATAGATCCAAATTTCCAAACAAGGTATGACAGAAATCAGGCAATTGGAAAAGGCATTCAGAAATGGCTGTTTTTCTGGCAACATGAAATTCCTATACTTAAGGACTTTTGGTTTTACTTACACCACCTGAATCTTGTCTGTGTTAAAGAGAAATTCCCCGCAAGGTCCTGGGTGTGACCACTGAGTGTGCTCCAGTTTTCTCAAGCCAACACCAGATCAAAACAGGAACTCATTCAGGGAAGCTTACAGTCAGACCAGCTCCCACAGTCTTGCTGTGGAAATGACTCCATGGTTACAGGGATTTTCACACAGCAGGAATATGCATTCAAAAGTTGCTTTTTAACCAGCTGCACTAAATCCCTATATTATGGCAGCCAATGGCTGTTGTATTTTATCACAAAGACAGAGTTAAAGATTACTGGCTAATTGAAGATTTAATATAAACAGATGAAGGATAGTTTTCGTAAGGGACAGAGTGCTGTTTGAAACAATTTACTTTTCTTACAGTAAACCAAAATTACAAAAAAGTAAAAAAAAAAGAAAGCGTGAAAATTACAACTGAAGAGATCAGTATTAATGATCTGTTCGATGAGCTTATGAAGAGAAAAATTAAGATAGTAAATGTTCCTACTGGGTTAAAAGTCTTTACACAGGGCCTGGCACAAAATGAACATAACGAGGTTAATAGTTATGTTAGTTCATTTATAACCTGGGCATTTTATTCCGTCTATTTTCTGCAAAGAGAAACTGAGGTGCAAAAAAAATGTTAGTTAACATTGTCTAAGTACTTAGTACTAGTTAAGTGGTACTGAGGTTAGAACTCAGGTCTTTTCCTACCACAGCCCATGTGCTTAGTCACAACACTGCCTGTGATGAAGTAGGCAGAAAAAATATGTGTATATTTTTTTATGAAAAATAAATATATTAAATACATAAATGATAGAATGCGTAACTCCTTTTTGAAATACTCGTTTTTAAACCTCTTCTTTATTCCTATTTAATTTTGTGTCACAAATTCTGTTTATTCTTTCTAAACTTTTAAAATAAAATCTGTTGGTTAATGTAGATACGACCATCCTTGTGTTAACTTTTTATACATGTGTTTACCTATGATGCATGCACAGTGTAGTTCCTAGTTTCCAAGTTTTATGAATATGTAAAAAAACAAAAACAAAAACAGAAGCTCTTGAGTTTTTTTTTTTAAAGGTAAACGAAGTTATAGAGTGCATTGATGACTTAGGTAAATAAGATGGATTTGCTGAAGTAACAGTTTCTGTGGCCTTAGATACAGGGTCAAGTTCAATCTTGCATGGGAAATTTGTTTTAAAAATACTTGTCATTTTTAAGGGTCCCATTTATTGGAGAAGGGACATTCTTCTGTGCTATAAAAATCAGTCATCTTGTTTAGACCCCTTTATTCATTTGTCACTATTTGTTGTTCTTCTTATGTTTTTGAGAGTTTTTATTTGCCATTGTAAGTCCAAACTAACCTAATGGTGTCCCTAACAAAGAACATTCCAGAGGGGAGTATACAGAATTCAGTAAACAAGTAATAAATTATTTTAGATAAGTTTTCTAGGTTGTTCAACTGTTACCCAAGCCACAAACATCATTGTTATTGTATAAGCTGGTAATTAAGTGACATGATAAACTGAATAGGAAATGAATTGTTTGCTTCACTTCCATATTATGTTATTATATAGTCATCCATTGTTATGGGAATGAACACTGACCAAGTTGATTTTCAAATAACTTTGTCAAAGGAAATAAACTTATTTTAGTTGCAAAGTCAGAGGTTGGCAATTTTTTTTCTATAAAGAGCCAGATATTAAGTAATTCAACCTTTCCTGGCCGTACGGTCTCTGTTGCAACTATTCAACTCCATCATTGTAGCACTTAAGCAGCCATAGACAACATAAATAAATGTTTAAATAGGGTGGCTATGTCATAATAAAATTTTATGGACACTGAATTTTGAATTTTATTTAATTTTTGTTTCAAAATATTGTTATTCTTTTGATTCGCCCCCACCCCCTGCAATTAAAAAATGTAAGAATCATTCTTAGCTTGTAAGCCTGAGGCTGTATTTTGTTCACCTCTGCAATTAACTGTGAAGTCAGATGTAGATTAAAAATTTTTTAAATCCAACCAATGGAATGGTTTTTTAAATGATGATAAAGATAGTGACATTTTAATCATTCTAATTTACTTTTAACTTTTTATCTCCACTGGAATTTTCTTTTTTTATAACTTTTTTTTTTTTTTTGACAGAGAGTGATACAGAGACAGAGAGAAAGGGGAGGGCCCAGAACAGTCTCCATAGTTGCACATCATTGGTTTTTCCACATAGTTTCATTCCACAGGTGGGCGTGGGGCTGCACAGGGCAGGAACTGGGCTGGGGTGTCTCCCTGGTGAGAACCGAACTGGGGGCACTCCCCAGTTCAGCATATGGATCTGCACAGGCCGGGGCCAGGATTCGATCCTGGGTCCCTGGGGCTGTAAAGTGAGCGCTTAACCCACTGAGCCATCCCGGCTTCCCTCCACTGGGAATTTTCATCTTAAACGTATAATTCACTTTTCTTCTTTTGTTACTCTTTCTGAACTTACAGTGTTTTCCAAATCCACTGGTATTATTATTATTTTTTTACTATTATTTTCTGATGGTTCTATATTCTTATGGTCCTGTATTCTTCAAAACTTGCATTAGTTCACATTATTCTTATTATTTATGTCAGAGAGACAAATAATAAGAAAGGATATGTTCACTTCTTCTTTATCTTTGCCCTGATGAAAAGTATCATTTTATGTTTCATGTTTTCTTTTAAGATTTATTTTATTTGAGAAGGTGAGAGAGAGAGAGAGAGAGAGAGAGAGAGAGAGAGAGAGAGAGAGAGAGAGAGAGAGAGAATGTGCAGGGGGGAGGGCCAAGAGGAATCTCCATAGTTGTACATCATTAGTTGTGACAGTTTCATTTTACACAGGTAGCTATGGGGTCATGTGGAGCAGGAACCAAAGTGTGTGGGGGGGTCTCCTTCATGGGAGGTGAGAACCTTTGTGCCATCCCAGCAGTTACCAGTGTGCCTCAGTTCATCCTATGGGTTTGCACAGGCCAGAGCCAGGACTCGATCCCCCAACCTCACGGTTGCAAGGCAAACACTCTACTCTACCTGCTGAGGTATCCCATTATCCCCTGTTTTAGGTTTTTGTAAATGTAATGTGTTCCTCTGTCCTTTTATTAATATAAAATTTTCTTTCCTCACTTTCCCCCTTATCAATAAAATATCTTTAAAATTTGGCTATGTACTATCATAATTTTGGCTGTTCTAATAATAGTTTAATCTAAAATGGAGATTAATGGCTGTTTATAACATTGGCCCTAGTGGAACTTGTCAGAATACGGAAGATCAGAACCAAAAGTATAGGTAGAACTGTAAGTTCAGTCAAGACCTGAAATACAGGGAAACCTGGAATGGCTCAGTGGTTTAAGTGCTCACTTTGTAGCCCCAGGGACCAAGGATCAAATCCCAGCCCAGGCCCGTGTGGACCTATATGCTGATCTGGGGAGTGCCCCCAGTTCAGTTCTCACCAGGGTGAGACCCCAGCCCAGTTCCGGCCCTGTGCAACCCTGAGCCCACCTGTGGAATGAAACTATGTGAAAAACCAATGATGTGCAACTATGGAGACTGTTCTGGGCCCTCCCTCTTCTCTTTGTCTCTGTCTCTGTATCTCTCTCTGTCAAAAACAACAATAATAATAATAAAAAAAAGACCTAGATACAAACACACAATGGTAATTGTTTTGAAGATGAAGAGGTGAAAGTGTGAGATTGAAAGAGAATTCAAAACTTGTCCATACACCCAAGGAAAAAAGATAGGAACATCACAAGAAAAAGTAACAAAAATTCCAAAAGTTCAAAGGTGTCCTTTCATGGGTTGACTAGGCCATCGGACACAACCAGAGAACACTAATTAGTTGACATTTTAATACAGATTATGGGTAATGTTCATATAAAAGATGGTAGTTTTCTCATAATATCAATGTTACCAAAAATAGTAATAATAATAACAGCAGAAGAGAAGAGACCACTAAGTTAAACAAGTTAGTGAACTGATAGACTGATTTGACAGCTGGTAATAGAAATTCTGAGCTAAAGAGGTTAACATTCAAAGATGTGTGAATGGCAGGCATTGCTGGCTGAAAAGCCCAAGTGTAGAAATTGACACACAAAGTAGGATAACTAGAGACAAGATAGAGAGAGGAATGAGATCAAGGAAGACACTCAGAAACTGGAGTCTGATTTATCAAGGATAGACTAAAATTTTCAGTGAAATTACCTGAATTTTGAGTTTCCGACAGCTTTGGAAGAATAGTCACAGATGAGGTTCTTCTGCTAGAGAGTTAGAATTGGTAGGGGGATAAAAGAAGAGAGACAGAGGCAGCTGTGCTATAAGGAACATAAGAATGAAGTAACAATGTAGTTAGATTGTGTATTATTTTTTTAGAAAGTGAAACCTAAGTCAATTTATTTAAATTAGGTCACCAAATTAATTTATGAGTCAGCATTTAGAGATTAGTTGCTATTTACTTGTCATTTTAATTAAAAATATAATCATGGCAAAGGCATATTTGATTGTATATGTCATAAAATCTGGTACTCATGCCCTGTTTGGAGAAGCCCATCTGGTCACATACTCAGCCTCATGCTTTATCAACCTATCACTCAATCCCCTAGATATCTCTATATTCATTTACTTTTTTTCCTCCCCAATGCCTCAACTTAGTTCAGGTCTTCAGCTTATTTCACTTGTATTACTGAAACATCTTCTCAAATACTTTTTTTGCATACTTAAGTCAAATGATCTTTATAAAACAATGACATCATATCCTTTTCCATTGCCTTTAGGAGCCCAGCTCCATCACAACTTAACTGTGCAACTTTGACAAAGTACTTTTGGTTTCTTTGCCCAAGTTTTGTAGTCTATAAAATCAGGAGTAATAACGGTACCTAGAACATACACCAGTTGTAAAGACTTAGTGAAATGATTTCAGAACATCGTGAAGCCCATAGTAAGCGCTAGAAATGTATTATACATTAATCTTATTAATTAGAATGACATCCAAATTTCTTTGTAGGGCATTTAGCTTGCTTCATAATCTTGCCCTCATTTTCCATTTGGTATTAACCCACATTACTCTACACACCATTCCCTCCCTGGCTCCAGGAACTCTCTGATCTAGCCATACTAAATGACCCACAGCTATTTTGAACCTTCCATTCTTTTTATTGGATTAGTTCCTTTGCACATGCAGTTTTTTCATCTGAAAAGTCCCACCCTGCATGATTTGCCTGATTAAATTCTACTCTTCTTTGAAACATAGTGTCATAGTCATCTGCAAAGGCTTTTCTGGTCTCCTAAGCCTGGACCAGGTGTTCTACCTGTCTAGATGCCTTTTAGCACCTCTGTTTACACCTGCCTCCATAAAACTCTATTGTATTTGCTTGCTTCTTTGGCTGTCTTGCCCATAAAATTCTTGGAGGAAGAATTTTCAGAGGGCAGAGCCTATGACAATACCTAGCACATAGAGTACATGCAATAATTATTTGTTGCTTTCATGAATGATTAAGTTGCTTATGACATAATACCATTGTTATTTCAAAGGTGAAAAAAGCAAAACAAAGCAAATTGGTGGCAATTATATTAACATCTTATTTGTTTTCTTTCCAAAATAGTCAAGCACACTGGAAATATATTAGTAAGCATGACATTTGGAGTATATGTCTTATTCAAACTGGAAGTTTGTAACCATTATTATCATGCACTTTTAAATGTACTATAAAAATACAGTTAACGTTACAAGCTACAAAATACTGCACCAGATAGAAAACATGAAATTGGTATATCAGGCAATAATATTTCCATTTATAATTATTTCTTTCCATTTTTGTGCATTTCAGTTAGGGCTTCTCTTTTAACTTTAAAACAGACATGTTCATTGAACTTGGCTTAGTGGACTATCATCCAAGACTGACTGAATCAAAGCACACTGTGGAAAATATCAATATATATTTTTTTCATCATGGCAGATGCTCTTTAAAATTTGAATTGTGGGAACAGAAGTTCAAGTAATGTGTTCCCCATTTGTTCTTCTGGCAGATAGAGGTCAAATGACACAGTAGAAAGAACATTAACTAAATGTCAAGAGAAAAACTCATGTTCTAGAGTCCTCTTTGCCACTTAAAATAGCCTGGTGATTGTGTGGCATCCAACATCTCTGAGGTTTAGAAATAAAAAAGCAAGACATTTTGTAAGTGGCACAGCATGGGTGGTAGAAAGGCTCTGATACATAGGTGCTGAGGGGTCCTGGTTTTGCCATCGGGTAAGCACAAGCCATCTGTTTCCATTTTCTCTTTTACTCATTTACATATTATAAATAATCAGCACACACTGACACTGTGTGAGGAGGTTCAAAATGAAATGTGTGTCTCTCATCTACAGGCGCTCGGAGTTCAGTATGAAAGAGAAATCTAAACCTCTGATAATAACATTTCTAGCCACACATCTCAAACTTTTATGTGCATAAGAATCACCTAGGGATCTCCTTAAAATGAAAGTGGTCATTCAGTAGGTCTGGAGTAGAGCCTAATTCTGCATTCCTCACAAGCTCCAGGCTATAGAGACTATAGATCAACGAACCACAGTTTGAGGAGCAAGTACATTTGAGATATAAACAGAGAGATGCTAGAGAAGCACAGAAGAAAGGAAACTAACTCACTGAGGAAGACTTAACAGAATGAAATGGAGTTGAGGGATGAGTAATAAATAAAAGGTGAAAGGGAGGTAGTAAATGCATTGGAGTAGAGAGAATATTTTATATAGGACACAAAAATATAAATGGCCATGGTATGGGTATGGAAAAAGAAAACTGGGGGAGGCATGTGGCAGGGAGACCAATTTCCAGGAACTGCTATAGTCCAGGAAGAGGGTAATGAAGACCTAAATCACCTTAATGAATGTACCTAATTACTCACAGCTCAGTTTTGTAAAAGTTGTATGATGGAGAGGGCCTGACGAAGGTGGAGACAGTGAAGCAGAAATAAAGGAAATAGATTTCTCTCAATATACTATTGAGGTAAAAAATGACAAGACGAAGTCCCTGATTGAATGTGGTTGTGGGCAAAGGAGGAGGTACACAGAAATGTTTGTAGCTCAAGTGACAGAAAAATAGTTCTGTTCTCCCCCCGGCAACCCCCACCCAACTCAGGGAATCCACTGTGGGAAGTGGGCTTGAATTTAGTAGGAAATGAAAAGTGAAGATGAAATGAGGTTTGAATATGTATACAATTTAATGACTGGGGGACAGAAATTCATGTCCATCTAGTTCTAAAGACCTAATGCTGCCCCCTTTTGTTAAATCCATTGTCCCTGAGTGCTGTATAGTTACCACTTTCTATTAGTAATAAATAAGACAATAATTTTGAGAACGAATTCACATTTTACCTTTATTTCATGAGTCCCTTCAGAGATTTTCTTTTCTTATTTATAAATTCTTTGTATATTTCTTCATAGTTGGCTCTTATGCCTTTTAATCATTTTTTTTCTCAGTAGAGTATCTTTTTATCTTGCCCACAGGTGGGTCATATAATCAGTTTATATTCTGACTTTTACTAACTATCGCTGGCATCATTGCAGCTAAAAAGTGATTTTTGACCTTATTTTCCCCTTTGACACTACCTTTTTATTTCTCATGGGCTATATCTGATGATATTCCAGACTCAAAATAAATCATTCTGGAACAGTTTGTCATGAACAAATTCTTTTGGTAGCAAATAAAATTATTCTTAAAGAAAAACTATGTAGTAAAATAAATTTAGTGAACTTTTGTCTCTCTCTGTAGAGCTGATTTTTTTCTAGTGACAGAAGTTGTAAAATCATAAATTATCAGGGTCAAAGAGGTAATGTAGTGAATAGAGTGGGCTGAGTGTAAGAATTCTAGTATTTTGATACTGTCATAACTAATGTTGAGAACTGAAGATGAAAGTTGCCTGTGATTTTAACTAAAGTTGAAACTTGTCCAGAGGTACACTAGGAATCAGTGGGGAGTGTGGCAAACTGGAGAGCACAAACTTCCCCAAAGGGGAAGCTATCTGTGAGTTCCAGGGGATTGATGCCATGTGGGAAGGCGGATTCTCTCTTCCAAGATGTTTGGTAGGAATCCAGATTTTTTATTTGAAGTTTACTGAATAATGTTGGCTCAAATATTTAAAAAATACTATTCATAGTTGTTGTGGGTTGATCTGTGTCCCCTAAAGATATGTTGAAGTCCTAACTTCCAGTACCTATGGATGTGATATTATTTTAAAATAGGGCATTTGCTGATGTAATCAAGTAAAGATGAGGTCATTAGGGTGGCCCCTAATATGATACCACTGGTGTCCTTATAAGAAAAGAGAAGCACACAGGGAAAAGGCTATGTGAAGAAGGGGGCAGATATTGTCTGATGTGCCTATGAACCAAAAAATGACATGGATTGTCAACTGTCATCACAAACCAAGAAGAGAGGCATGGGTCATATTCTCCCTCACAGCCCTCAGAAGGCACTAATCTTGTTGACTTGTAGCCTCCAGAACTGTGAGATATACATTTCTGTTTTT
>PVKE010047117.1:0-12040 GCA_004027555.1 Craseonycteris thonglongyai | reverse complement strand
TCACCCCATTAAATTTAACAAAAAAAAAAAAAAAAAAAAAAGAATTACCTGATTAGCACTAGCAAGACAATCTGCCTCCTAGACTCCTGCCATTCCTGAAAGAAAAGGGATCCTTGCTACAACAAATCTCCTTTTTGCTTGCATCATTTCCTGTCCGCATTGCCTCCGGCCTATAAGGGTCTTTCCATTTATGGCTTCTTAGCGCTCCTGTCCATCTGCTTGATGGGATGTTGCCCAACTCATGAATAGTTGAATAAAGTCAGTAAGATCTATCAAAAAATAAATAAACAAACAAACAAATAAATAAATAATTACTAAAAAAAAAAAAGAAGAAAGGTTAAGCATTAAAAGATAGAGAAAACTGGTGAGATTTAAAATAAAAGACAAAAAAATTAGACCAAATAAAAATTGAAAAAAAATGTTTAATTAAGAGGAAATATCTAAGCATAAGTATAAGATTAAAACTTGAAAAACAAAAATTAAGAATTGGAAATAAAATGTATAATATATAAGCATTAATAGGAAAAGGATAATATTATTAAAGGGATTAATATTATATACAGAGAGAGGTTTATGAAAGAGGTAATCAAACAGAAAGTAAAGTCACCCAAAGTAGAAAGGGAGTGAAAGTTAATTGTGAAAATCTGGAGTCTCGAAATAGAATGTGATGAAGTGCCGAATAACAAAAAAGCAATGGAAACACAGGATCAAAGGAGATTAAAAAATTTGCGAGCATACTTGTTTCTAGGAACTCGACAGACTGGGCTAACAGATTCCTCTTTCAGCCATAAACAAGTGGAAATGTTGGACAAAATATGCCAAAATAACTTCAAAACAGCTGAGCTCAAAAGACAAGAAGGGGAATCTGCAGGACGTGAAGCAAAGAAGAAATTCGGCAGAAGACTTGGGCAAGTCTAGGTCCCTGAAGAGGAGAGTCTGGGGTGGTGATGCCTGTGCAGAAAGCTGATTGGGAACAAGCTGTGGGGAGCAAGGGCCACAGGAGGGCCAGAGGCTGAAGTGAACTGGGGTGCTATGCAGTGAAGTCCTCAGGTGACCCTAAGGGCCCTTTGGAGCTGAGACATCATCAGAGTCATCCAAATGGCCTGGCCACCCAAAGGTGACACGCCTGCAGACTGGCAAGTCATTGAGAGGGACAGCTGAGTGCTGTTTGTCAGCCACCAACCCTCCCAGCATCTTGGGGGAATCATACCTTCAGTCCAGGGCCAGGAAGGTGGTTCTGGAGAGATACATATAATTTCCTTTGATATAACTTTCATTTCAATTTTTTCCCACAACTCACGTAGCTGTATCTATGTAGTTTTGATATTCTTGATTTTTTTTTCCTTTGGAGTTCTTAGATGATACATTCAAGTGGTCCACTCTCTTCTGTCCCATGGGTGTACAAAGACATTTATGTTGATGCTATTTCATTCCAGTGTAATTATGTTACTGGAAAAGTGATAACAACCAGAATGCCCCCAAATACAGGAATGAGAAAATTATATGCATCTATTATGTTTTCAAAGTATGGGCATTAAGTTGTTAATATATGTATTTCCATTACCTATATTGTATGAGTCTAATTTTCTAAAACATTTGTTATTTAAAATTTTGTTCTAATTGCTAATGCATAAAAATATAAAAAATAAATTAATATCATGATTTGGCTCTAATGTGTATGAATTTTTCAGTAGATTGTATTTTCTAAGTTAGCTGAGGTTATATACTACTTTGTTATCATGAGAACAATTGAAATTATTTATAAAACAGAAATAATTACATTGAATTAGACTTCATTAATTTTCAAATGTATATTTGATATGAAAAGTAATCTGTGATGGTGAAATATTACTATATCAGATTTTCAATAATATTTTTGACTTTTTTTCAATCTTATTTTCAACACTATTTTCAAGGTGAATGGGGGAAAAAGTTAAATCTTGAGTGGTCCTAAATCCTTCTCTTCTCTGAGTTTTTTCTTGGAAGATAAAAAAGCTTCTAAAATGTGTGTGTATGTGTGTGTGCGCACGTGCATGCACGTGCATGTGCAGTTGTATTTGTATTTAATTTCTATTGTATTGTCTTGGGACCCTTTCCTATACCTACTTCAATTGTTCTAGAGTGAGGTTCTCTTTGTATATAATTTCCACTAATTAGAGGGACATTGTAAAATGACATTTTTTGAGGCTCTAACCCTCACTAATCCACAAGCAAGGAAGAAACCCACAAATACCACTTCTACAGAATGAGAACAAAACAGTAAACTGCATCATTCAAGGAATTTTTAAACGATGAAACTTTTTGTCCTAGACGTTTGAGCTTGACAAAGCTGATTTTGTGGATTCTATCTCCACAAACCCCTTTAAGGGCTTAACCAACATTTCTCATTTTGCGAAAATGTCAACAAAATCATGGGAGAAAACAATTGTTCCTGACACAACAGTTTAATATGTTAACTTATTCATTAACTTTCTCTTTCTTTGCTTATGTTATAGAAACTGGTCATATATTTTAAGAAATCTGACAAACCATATACTTCGAAATTTTGGACAGACCCATATTAGTTTTCATTGTTGTGTGCTTTTCTTCCATTCTCTCTCTCTCTCTCTCTCTCTTTTTCCCCCTCCCTCCCTCTCTTTCTCCTTCCTCTCTTTAATTTGTCTCTTCCTTCTCCTCCCTCCATTTTTTCCTTCCTTTTAGAATGAGTTCTAAATTTCTTTGCTCCAATTCTTGTTTTTCTTTCCCAACAGTCTTTCTCAATTATTTTCCTCATTCTTTCATCTTCAGGTTGTTTTTCCACTTCTCACAGTGAATTTCAAAGTGCTGGAGTATGCAATGAATGGGAGGGCAACTGGGGACCATAATTTTAGAAGCTTAGGTATTTGAAAACCTGTGAAATCCTCCCTAGCCTCTGAAATTTAAATGTTTTTCAATCCACATTTTGTCTTTTATGCTTTTAAAGTTTCTCATCCAATAACTACATTTGTATCCAAAGCGTGAACTTTTTGTGTTTGACAACACTGATCCTGTGGATTCTATTTCCATAAACCCCTTTAAGTGTTTAACCAACTTTTTTCATCTTTCAAAATGTCCAACAAAATCAAGGGGGAAAACAATTGTTCTTGACACCACAACAGTTTAATATGTTAACTTATTCATTAAATTGTGCTTCACATCAATGGAAATCCTCAGTTCTACAAACTATCATTTTAAATAGCAATAAGGATTGATACTATCACAATACAATCTCCTAGTACCCAAGTTCATACATATTATTGCACAGAAACAAAAGAAAATATCTCTTAGGAGAAATAATTTACTATCTATTGAATAACTATCTTTACATCTAAAATGGGGCACCAGATAAAAGTCCAGATTTTTCTTTCCAATGTTTTTCACCTTTTATACATTCAATGACAAATAATGCAAGCACCCCCCCCACCCCCACCCCAAAGAGTACTTCAGGGGAAGGGGAGAAGGAAAGAAATGATGATCACATGATTTAAAGAATAACAACAAGTTGGTAGGAGACACATGTGACAATGACTAAGTCACACAAATTCTGCTTCCTCAGTACATGGTTTTCCCTGGCCAGGACTGAAGTCTTTCAGCACTGACATCTGGCCCTTTGATGAGTTCCCACAATGCAGCAGAACACAGAACTCACAGTTTCCACTTAATGTGTCAGAGCATGACAGTTGCAGGCTTTTCCATAGACAACTTTGAATACAAACTCAAGAAACATCTGTGCTTCCATATTCTCAGAACCGTAGTTCTGTTCCGTTACCTCGAATCCTTGCCTGGAGTTTAGGGGCATTTTTCGTGCAGATGTTGCTGGTGTTCATAGTGAGGGCAGTCTGCTGGAAATCGCAGCACCCCTGCAACGTCGGTTGGTTCTCTCAATGTGTCACGAAGTGAGGTCCGAGTGCATTCCATCCATTAGGCTACAAAACACACAGGACTCAGAACCCTCCTCCACTTGTCCAGAGGGTTAATTCAAGTTTCAGGGAATCAGTTCGGGTGTGTCCAGATGAATGTGGTGAGACAATAGCAGGAGTATGTCCAGTAGAGGTGGAGGAAGGGGATAAGGAGGAAAGCTGAACGTGATCTCTTTGCATGTGCCCCAGCGGGTAAATGACTGGGAGGACTCACCAGACCCAGCCAGCCCTGACACCCAGCCGGGAGATTTTCAGCTGGAGTTCTGGAAGCTGGTGGAGGCACAATAACTATGAGAAAGGAAAACTTTGGAAACACAGCTGTGAGCAGATCAGGGGATTCTTTGCCTGTGTCTGAAATAGCTCTCTCTTTGATCCACCTCCCCCAACTCAGTCAGCTGTTATGTCCCTAAAACTATCCCAATGCTCTAGTATTGTCTCATGGATCTCACGTCCTTTTTTTGTTCTTTTAAATGGTCAAAAGAATTAGTCTCCATTCTGCCCTTGTTTTTGAGGACAGAAGCTATATGTTAATTTTTGTTTATTTTTTAAATATTTTCTAGAACATACCGGTATTTAATTCCTCATCTTCCTGCCTTTGCAAGATCTACTTCCTTTCTAGGGGCTTTATGTTTTTTGTTTGTTTGTTTCCTTGCTTTTGTTTGTTCATTTGTTTGTTTTATATAGTTACCCCTATCTTCCCTAACCTTCACTTCTGCATGATCCCATTATATAGCACCTTCTTCTCAGCTAGAGGTTATGGCTGGAAAGGAATCAGATAAACTCTCTGTGTGATGGTAGCTTATATGAAACCTTAAAGCATTCTCTCTTTCCAGCAAATGTGCCAAGGGATTCATTTAACACCAAAGAAGGACCTTTAAGAACCAAAGCAATAAATCGCTGATAAAATTCCAGGGACTGGGGAAGATATAAAGAGAAAGCAAAATTTTTAGAGCAAGGGTTCTATTGATCACCCCTTAAGCTTCACTATTCCGGCTGCTACCCTCAGCCTTCATCTTGATTAGTGTTTGGATTGGATGGGGTGGGCATCCAACAGGAGGTGTTGGAGTGCCTGTGCTTCTTAATCACCCCTGCAACACTGCCCATCTTTTGGCCATTTCACTCCTAAAAACAGGCCCCTTCACTGGAGGCAGGGGGTGAAGGCCCAACTCCACCAGTCTCCTTGGAATTATCTAAGTCACTATAGTCCCACAAGAAGGTAAGAGAAGATACAAATCAGAAAAAAATTATATTTCATATGTTTGCATTTCCCAACCCCAAAGCAGCACAAAGTAGTAGTAAAGGTGACCAAGTCAAAAGGCTGGGGCTCTGAGCAACTCTCTTGTTAGTAAACTAGAATTTGGGGAAAATCTTTCAACATCTGTGACTCTCCATGTCAGACTATCCAATGGAAAATAAATAGAGGTCCTATTTAATATGCAAGAATGTAGGGGAAATCAATGCAATACTAAATGTAAAAATGTTTTGAAAAGCATTAAATACTATATAAAGTAGTGAATTTTAATCTTATCCTTTGTAAAATATGACAAAATAGATGACAAAGCACTTGAAATATTTTTCAGTTCCCTTGGGTGTCAGAGACTGATAGTTTTTATCAGTATTAATTTTCACATTGTTTCTTTCATAATAGAACCCTCATACTTATCAAGGCACATGGCAACTAATAATAAAGATGTTTTCTGGTTTTCTTTGCAGTTAAATGTAGCTAATGGCTAGGTTCTAGCCCATAAGATATGACTAGAAGTGATATATGCAACTTCTTTCCATGTCCTGTCTGCTGTCTTAAATATAAATGAGATGGCAGGAGCTGCAGCAGTCATCTTGGACCATGAGATGGAAGCTGCACAGTAGGATGAAAAAGCAACAAGACAGGGTTTCTGAGAACGTCACACACTAGTGTTACCAATTAGTTTGTCTTTTAAATGAGAGAGCAATCACTTACATCTTGTTGAAGTCACTAGTATTTTGAGTTCTTCTAATGCAGCCAAGTGGGAATCCTATCCAATAGACTTAATATATTTATTTTTTAATGATCTATACTCACCACTTTGCTAGGTGTAGCTAATAGACCTTCTTCCCCATAGTCAAACTATCTCTAGACAGACTTTTGAATAAATCCTCATATTTCAAGCCTTTGATCAAACTAGTTATGACAAAGCTACCTCCCTTGATAATAAAAAGCACATTTTTATCATTTTAAATAGCACACATAATTATCCTTAACTGCTGACTAACATTAATTGCTACTGTTTTTAATTATTAGAAAGAGAATCCAAAGAATTCTCAGGGCAGCTTTCCTGTGGTTACCAAGAAGTGGCTATCAAAAAACAAGAAGGCAGAATAGATAGCATGTAACTTAGTCAATAATAATAATAATAATAATAATAATATTTTCAATATACACACACAGATACACACACAGATATCTCACCTCAGTCTGGTTACTGGGGCGGCATTGCCAAGAGAAGAGGAGTGTCTGTAGTAGTCAGTAGGATGTGGAACTCCTCAGGGAATGTTTCCCCCCCTCTTCTAGGGTTTTTAACGCTAATGTATCTGCAATTGATTTGGTTTGGGATCTTAAGGCTGCTGACTTCCTGTGGCTCCTTCTGCCCAAATGCCTTCTGCTGGTATCACTTCCCCAAGCTTCATTCAGCATGTAGGTGTACAGTCAATTTTCAGAGAACAAACTGCGTCCCTCCCTCTTCATTTCTATCAACATAGGACCCCAGGGATACGACAAGTGTGCTGCTTTAGAATGAAATGATATGAGGGAGGAAGCCCTTGTCGGTCTTCTTTAATTTGCTCAGCACTGGCCTTGGGCCAACACGAAGAGATGGTTTCTCCTCTGAACATCCTGCTATCTGGTCTCCAGTGGAGCACCATACATCACGCCTTTAGCAGCAAGGCCACAGAAAGCCTTTTGATATAAATCCCGGGGTGCCTAAGGAACAGTGTGAAGTTAGCAGAGGCTGCCTCCAAGTCTTAGCTGTGCACAAATTTGCTGCCAAAAATTTAAAGTGCGTTAAAAAGAAACAATTTGAATGCTTTCTAGCTTGCTTTGATTTCCCACATTAAAAAAAAACAAACAAAAACCACTGGGATATTCTTGTGCGTGCATGTGTGTGTACATGCACGCATGTATGTGTGCCATAGTGGCAGGCAGAAGGGTAATTTGCAGCCCAGCCATTGTAGGCAGAACATTTTATCCTAATATCGAAATGTGAAGATAGAGAAAGCTGCTCATTAACCCCAGCTGCAAGCCTTCCCTTCCTGATTTAGGAATGAATCATCAGAAAAGGAAACATGAATATATTGTGAGGCTAATCTCTACCAACTAACAAACAATATTTATCAGCCCCTTTAACTCACCCTCACATATGGCTCAAAAAGTGCAATTGCTTAAGCTGTCATCAATCTCTCAGCTCGTTGTTGGGAAGGTGATGTGGAGAGGGCTGGGCGCGCTCAAGGCGGCATGGCTCTGGGTCACTGACAGCCTGGTGCTGTCACAGTTGTGCCAGCCACATGGGATCGAGACATACCCTTCTGGGCAGTGACAGCCGGTTTCTTGCGTGATTGGCAGGATGCTTTTATCCCATATGGAAAACATGATGGAAGAAAAATAGCTTGCACTTTGCAGCCAGCCAGACCGAGTGTACAATTCACAAGGAAGCGCTTATTGTCGGAGGGTTTCACGTTTTTCATCTGTGAAATTTGAACGAACAATATACACTTTGTGGTGAATAGATTTAAAGTATGAAAAGGGCCTCCCACTGTTTCTGGCAAAACGGAGTTGCCCAATAATGCCTTTTCTCCCCTGACAGCTAAAGTCACAGGTATTGAGGGAAGTGTCTTCTCTAGATCTCTCTTCGATGGGGGCACCAGACTCCTCTCTGAGCAGGCAGCCACCCCATGAATGCTTGTGGGTTGATTAACTCTCAGCATCAGAGAGTATTCTAGAAGTGGAGACCTGGCTTACACAAAGCTGGCTTAAACATCAAACATGGTGGATATCAATGAAACAGGCTTTTCAATCTGATTCAGGGGTTGCCCTCATTTTACCTTCAGCCTCTTGAGAGGACTGATCAGATCAATCTGTTGTGAGACTTTTCATTCACTTTGATCCTCCTAGGGAATGCTAGACAAGGGCTCTCCATTTCCTCTTTTGTATGTCTCCCCTTATTATTCAAAAACTTTGTGTTATTGTAGTTGTGTTTGGGAAAAGGAGGAAGTGAGAAGCACTTGGCAATGCAGCATGTTTTTGGTTCAGTTTTATACACTTTCGCCTGACTCACCTGCAGTCGTCATAGTCTAACAACAGATAAGGACCATGTTGGGAGAAAAGTTATCAGGCTAGAAATAGTGAAGATTGCGGGAGGTAGAGTCTTTTTAAAGTCCTGGGATAACTGCTCTATTGTGTTCCATGTTTCCTGGCCTAAATCAAAATTATTATTTATTTAGGGTCCTCCAGTATATATTTTATATGTGCTAGCTAAACTCCTAGTCTTTAGGTCACATTCTGATAGCAGTACCATATCAAAGGAAATGACGGCTCCAAAGAGGAAAAACTCAGAAATATTCTTTACAACACTAAGGTTCTGCCGCTGGTTTGGAAATATTAGACATACAGTTATCCTCCTGCTCCCCACCCCCTTGTTATTCATGCCTTACATTGAAAATAAATGTTGGTAAAATGTGAACTCCTTAGGCATTAGGTAATAAGCATATTTTCTCCTAAATGTCCCTACCAACATTCATTTCTCAGGAGCCAAAGGCACCTCTGTCCTGAATCCATCCCTGTTCCCTAAAATGTGGGGTAGGAAGTGTGGCTCAGGGCTAAGAGGCAGGGCTTTGTAGGATGTGAGTCTCTAGTGACAGTCACTAGTAGGGTAATCTTGTTTTAAAAGACCACCACCACAAAACAAATTACTCTTCTTATGATTTAAACCATATTCAAATACAGTTGAAAGGTGACAGCTAACGGCAAAGTGAGGGTTGGCCTAAAACCTCATGAAAAGGCTGAAAGAAACTTCTTTTTCTCTCTCTTTAAACAGACTGATATTTCCATTACAGAGATAGTGTGAAACACACCAGTGTCAGCAGAACATCCAAGCCACCGTCTGGCTTTTCCTGTGTGACTCCGTGGCTTCCAGCGGCTCAGACGCTAACGGACACTGTTGTAACAGAGATTGCATGGCCTCCTTCCTTTCTGGTCCTTCCCTCCGCGACCCTCTGAAGTGGGCTGTAGTGGGGATGCATTCCTACCCAACTTACTATCACAGATTCAAAATGTCAGGAAAAAAAGAGAAGACCGATCATCTGCAGCTGGATAAAGATGAAGACAAAGAGGAAGCAGGTGTCCGAATCAAGCCACACCTAGCCAGATGTCCTCAGAGGGCCCAACAGTCTCCAAGGTAATGCCACAGAAGGCCACGACTGCTCATCCATGCCGACCAGAGGCAGGAGAGGGCCGGGGGGTCACCATCTCACCACTTGGCTGTTGTAGTCCTCAGTGACTGCCCCCTCTGTGTTCCCGTCCTCTCTGGGCCCCCGATGACCCCTCTGCTCCCGCTGTAGCCTCCTCTCCTCCCGTCTCCTTTGCCGGTCCCTCTGGTGCTCTCGCTGCTTGGTGTGGTGGTAGCGCTGCTGGAAGAGATCCTTCGCGTACTCATAAAGCTGCATGTCCAGGAAGTTGAGCTCTTCAATGCGTTGGCGGGCACCCTCGTTAATCTCCACATTGGAAGCCCGCGTGATGTTGAACTGTGTGAAGGGAGAGATGAACTTGAGGTTGAATGTCCTCTCAAAGAGAAATTGTGTCTTCCTCTGGAATTCCGTAAGCCCGAAGAAGGCCATGTTCTTCAGGTTGTTTTTTGCACTCTGCAACAGGATGCTGTTTCTTTCACTTTCGTTCATGAAAGTCAAGTTGTAGCAGCCCACCAGGCTGAGGTCCGCCAGCATGCGCACCTGGCGGTTGTTAGCCAGGTTGTAGGTGCACTCCATGAACTCCCGCAAGCTAACCCCAGACCAGTCATCCCCGGGGTAGCAGGTAGGTAGCTCATCGGGGGTGGGGCTTCTCCCGTCGCACATGTGCAGGGAGGTTTTCCACGTGGCCCCTCTCTGGACGTGTTTCCACTCACTCAGGTAACGAGACACTGGATCACGCAACATTGTAATGTAATAGAAATTCCTGGAAGAAATTAAAGGAAGAGTGTCAGTCATTGACAACTATAGCTCTGGGATTCTGAATGACTATAGTGTTGATATTAGTACTGAGCCAATGGCCCTTCTGCCAAATTTTCATGTGAGATGGTTTTCCTGGATTGCACAGCTCAAGTCAATGTTCTCGTATGTGCATGTTTCCATACACATTCATGGGCCAGTTTTCACTTGTTTAGCCTTTTCTCCCTGCTCCAGGGTGGGGAGGCAGGGGTGGGGGACTAGACCATTTATTCATTAGGCAATTTTTCACTGATAAATTACTACTGTCAATAACAATCCCTATGTTAAGAGAACACACTATGTTATCTGAAAGTTATTATCAATCCAGTATTTTATTTTATTCTTACAACCAATTTTTGTAGTACACATGTGCTTATCTAATGGAAATAATGTAAAGAAGTACAATGATTTGTCATGGAACCAGAAAGGGCAAAGAAGGAAGCCAAGGCTCCCATTTTCTGTTTACACTGATTTCTGAATGACAAAGGAGGTGGAGTTTCAGGTAGATGTGTTCTGCATGGAGGCTAATATTTACTGAGCAACTACTGTGCAGTAGGAACTGTGCTAGTTGCTTCATGGGTATGGGAATAGATAATTCTGAACACAACTTTGTAAACTGGGTTTTATCATTACTTAAAAAAAAAAATTAAGAACAGACTGAGAAAGGTGAAAAATAGAGCACAAGATTCTATAGCAAGTTAATACTTAAACTGCAATAAAATCTAGGGCTTTGATTTCAAAGCCCCATGCTTTCCTGTGTACCATATTGATACTCTGAAAACAAAAATATAACTAATATTCAGTGAATGCTATTAATTGTCTCGTGCTGTGGTCACTATAATCACAGGTATTATTTAAGACATCTAATGGAACACTGAGAAGAAATGAATTTTATAACTGGTTATCCCTAGAATGACAGGTAAAGGCAGGGTACCTCTGGCTCAAGAGGGCAAGAGAAGTGTAAAAAGACAAGAAGAGATGTGGAAAAGTTGACAGATAAAGACACAATAGTAGGCCTTATAGGAAAACAAATATTAATTCAAAATGAGAAAACTCATAATCTGACCAGCTACCAATGGAGTGGGCTGATCACCCTACTGCCTCTCTCACCAGGAGTGACATGTAGAGTTCTCCTGTGCCAAATAGTCCTGGAAAATTCTGAAAAGAGAGGATGCTGGGATAGCTCAGTGGTTAAATGCTTGCCTTGTAATCATGAGGTCTGGGGTTCAATTCCAGGCCCCAGCCTGTGCAACCCCATATGCTGAACTGTGGTGCAACTAGTAACCTCTGGGATGGCTTGGCAGTGAAGGCTCTCACTTACCATGTGGGAGGCCCCCAGTTTGGTTCCTGCCCTGTGTGGCCCCACATCCACCTGTGTGTAATAAAAGTATGTCACAACTAATGATGTATAACTATGGAGACCACTCTGGGCCCTCATTCCTTCCTCTTTCTCTCTCTCCACTCCCATCCCCACTAATAATAAAATAAAAATAAGATCTTAAAAAAGGATTCTGAAAAGAATTTCCTTGGCCAAACTTAACTGGATTAAAAAAAAAAAAAAAAAAAAAAAAAAAAAAAAAAAAAAAAAAAAAAAAAAAAAAAAAAAAAAAAAAAAAAAAAAAAAAAAAAAAAAAAAAGCATACCTAGTAAAAACAATGACAAAAATAAGGACTTCAAGGGTACAATGTTTTTTTTATGCTGCTTTAAAAAAGAATTGGTGAACTGTAATATTTGAAACTATACACTGACTGTATTCAGTTATTTAAAGATTTATTTTTATTGTTTTTTTGACAGAGAGAAAGAGACAGACAGAGAGAGACAGAGAGAAGGGGGAGGGCCCAGAGCAGTCTCCATAGTTGACAGCATTA
>PVKE010047116.1:0-12031 GCA_004027555.1 Craseonycteris thonglongyai | reverse complement strand
ATATCTCAAGAACCCTAGGGTTCCCCAAGGTAAAGATGTAAACTGGACTTAATAATGAGCCTTCTGTGTTTCTGTGTTTTTATACATGTGTTTTGAAAATCACATTGTGATTTTCTACTAGATTGCAATTTCCTTGAGGACAGTGATTTAATTTATTCTTTAACTAACAGGTTTCTATCCTCCCTGTCAGCCTGCTAGGCCCCTGATGTAAAGTTATACACCCAAGGCAATGTAACTTGCCCCATTCTGAACCAAATGATTACAATTATTATAAACCATGAGAAAAGTAACACGGTCATTCAAGTTGGCTTTCTAGACCCAAAATGGTTTTTTCAATGAAAACATGGCCTGCAGAACTATAGTCTTTAGGATGGGGTTTCATACTACCATTCAGTCATCCATCATTATAAAAGAGAACCAACCTAAAGTTCTCTAAGAAATATGGACCCCAGGAGGAAAAATGTTTCCGGTGTTTTACTGACAGTGGAATGGAAATGGGCATTCAAGCACAGGGGTAGGACTTAACTCTTCCCATACAGGTTGGAATCCCAGGCTCATCTTTTATTAGCTAGTTGCAATTAGGAATGATAAGAATGTCTGGAACCCCTTCATTTTATTATCCTCAAAATGAGGACAATAATATTACATTTCTATGTTTGTTTTGAGAATTAAATAAGATGTGCCTCAAATATAGTATCTAATCTTCAATCGAATTATGAACCTCTAATAGAGTATGACACCTGCAATCACCTGATTCAGCTAGCTGACATTAGAAACTGTGAACTACAGGCATTATATTGAGGAGTGGGGTGTGGGAGTGGAGAGGATGGTATAATTTTAATATTACGTCATCAACAAGACTGGTTTAATAGATAAAATTAATTCTGAACCTAAAGATTCTAGGAATTGGACATGTCTTTGATTTAAAAATCATTCATGAGTTTTAGCTTTTAAATTAGGAAACAGATTAATGGAATAGTTGGAGTTAAGAGGTAATTGTGGAAAACTTCACTTCTCCAAGGATTGTAAAGCTAAAATCCTTTTTTAAAAAAAATCTGATTTCAAGGTTCAGAGCTCATAGCTATCTACCTTATCAATTAATGTTAGCAAGAGCAATTTCTCTCTTCTTTCCACTGATAATGATAATGAATCCAGCAATCATAAGGAATTATCATTGCAGTGATATTGTGTGAAGTAATTCTGATTCTGGGCTGAAACCAACTGCAAAACATCAAACAGAGAAGACAAACCTCAGAAGCCTTGATAATGAACATAGTCATTTTTAAACATGTTTATAGCTGTACATTTTATTATTCCATTTAAGGATAGCCGCATTAATACATTTACCTCCAATGTTCAAAAGATGGAAAATTAACACTCAGAGCCTTCACTGTAAAATAGGATTCTCCCAGTTGAATTAAAACAAAGTTATCTTTTTTTAAATCAAAGTTATCTTAACCTCTGTGTATATTAGCATTTCTAAGCTGGAAGGAATATAAAAATTTGAAAAAATCTAAACTTGTGAAAATGCCATCTATTGAGTTCTTAATTTTAGTGTTTATATTTTTCAGTTTTATAATTTCTGATTAATTCTTACAACTTCAAGTTTTCTACTGACATTCTTCATCTTGTCATGTAATTTATTGAACATGTCAACCTGTTATTTTAGATTTATTTTTATTGTTTTTGACAGATAGAGAGAGACAGAGAGATACAGAGACAGAGAGAAGGGGGAGGGCCCCAAACAGTCTCCATAGTTGTACATCATCGGTTTTTCCACATAGTTTCATTCCACAGGTGGGCATGGGGCTGCACAGGGCAGGAACTGGGCCGGGGTCTCACCCAGGTGAGAACCGAACTGGGGGCACTCCCCAGTTCAGCATATGGCTCCATACGGGCTGGGGCTGGGATTTGATCCTCGGTCCCCAGGGCTGCAAAGTGAGCGCTTAAGCCACTGAGCCATCCCGGCTTCCCTACCTGTTATTTTAAAGTAACTAATAACTAAATTTCTGAATCTCTAGTAGGTTGGTTTCTATTTCCTGACATTTTCCTTTTTATTTTTTTAATAAATTGTTGTCTTTTATTATGATTGGTTGCAGGTTTACTAATTGAACACTGGATATTGTGTTTTTAAAGTGGTAGAAGATAATGTGAGGCTTTAATTGGTGCTATCTTCCTCCAGATATGATCTACTATTTCTTCTGGCAGGAAGTTAAGATAGGGGAGGATTGTCTTTAGTTTGTCTAGCATTGAGCTGTTTTGAAATTGGTCTAAATTTTGTGGAAGGTGGTCTATTACTAGTTAACTCTTTTTTATTGTGGCAAAACACATGTAACATAAAACTTACTATGTAACCATTTTTATGTATATGGTTCAGTGGTATCAAGTACATTTATATTGTTGTGAAATCGTAATCACCATCCATCTCCAGAACTCTTTCCATCTTACAAAAATGAAACTCTATATCCATTAAACAATTCTCTGTGACCCCTCCTCCCCAGTTCTTAGCAACCATCATTCTACTTCTACTCTCTTTTTTTATTTAAATCTCCCCTTTCCCACATGCCACAGCCTCTGGTAACCACTCTTCTATCGTCTGTTACTACAGGTTCAGCTTTTTAAGAAATATTCTACATATAAATGAGATTATACAACATTTGTCTTTCTGGGTCTGCCTTATTTCACCTAGCATAATGTCCTCCAGGTTCATGTATATTGTCACAAATGACAGTGTGTGTGTGTGTGTGTGTGTGTGTGTGTGTGCGCGTGCACACGTGTGCACGCACGCATGTGTGTGGCATATTTTATTTATACATTTATCCTTTGATGGACATTTAGGTTTCTTCCATATCTTTACTATTGTGAGTAATGCTACAATAAACATAGGGGTACATATATCTCTTAAAGATACTGATTTTATTTCCTTTGGATATATCTTCCCTAGCACTTATCTTTGACTTTTTGATAATAGCCATCACAACAGGCATGAGATGATATTCCATTGTGGTTTTGATTTTCATGCTCTGATGATTAGTGATGTTTAGCATCTTTTCATGTACCTGTTGGCCATTTGAATGTCTTATTTGGAAAAATATCTATTCAAGTCCTCTGCCCATTTTGTATTTGGATTTGGGGGACTTTGATTTGGGGGTATTTTTTGTTGTTGTTTTTGTGGAGTTTTTTTGCTATTGAGTTGTCTACCAGATAGACAGTTTAAGAATTTTTTTTTCTATTTTATAGGTTGCCTTTTCATTTGTTCATTGTGTTTTTTTGTTGTGTAGAAGCTTTTTAGTCTGATGTACTACCACTTATTTATTTTTACTTTTGTGCTTTTGGTGTCATATCTAAAAAAATCATTGACAAGAGCAAGTCAAGGAGCTTTATCCTTTTTTTGTAAGAGTTTTATGGTTTTAGGTCTTACATTTAAGTCTTTAATCTAATTCAAGTTAATTTTTGTGAGTGGTGTAAGATAGTCCAAGTTCATGCTTCTACATGTGATAATCTAATTTTCCCAGTGCCATTTATTGAATAGATTTTGATTACAATAGCTTTGTAATATAGTTTGAAATCAAGAAATATGATGTCTTTAGCTCTTCTCTTGTTCAAGATTGCTTTAGTTATTTGAGGTCTTTTGCCATTCCATATAAATTTTAGAATGGTTCTTTTCTATTTCTGAAAAATGCCATTGGAATTTTGGTAGAAATTGCATTGAATGTGTATATTGCTTTGGATAGCATAAATATATTAACAATATTACTTCTTCCAATCCATAAGCACAGAATATCCTTCCACTTATTTGTGTCATCTTCAATTTCTTTCATCAACGTTTTATAGTTTTCAATGTATAACCTTTCACCTCCATGCTTAAAATATTATCTATTTTATTATTTTTGATGATATTGAAAATGGGATTCTTTTCTTTATTATTATTATTTTTTGGATAGTTCATTGTTAGTGTATAGGAATCCAGCTGACTTATATAAGTTGATTTTATATCCTCCAATTTACTGAATTTATTTATTAGTCCTAACAGTTTTTTGTTGCAATCTTTAGGGTTTTCTATACATAAGATTATGTCATCTGGACAATTTTACATCTTCACTTCCAATTTGCACGTCTTTTATTTCTTTTTATTGTTTAACTTTTCTGGCTAGGACTTCCAGTACTATGTTCTAGTAACTCTAAAAGTACTGACAATACTTTACTTACATGGATGTTGGTTACATTATTGGTGTTCAATTTGTGAAAATTTATCAAGCTACATACTTTATTTTTGTATTTTTCTTTGTTATATTTTAATTTTAAAATTCAAAAGAAATTAACCTCTCACTCTGCCCACACCCATCAATAAAACAAATTTTTTTGCAAGGCTACTGATAGTACAGCTTTCTTTCATTGATCATTTTTCTAAAGCATCTGCTTAAAGATTATTTCATGAGAAATGGATAAAATAAGAAATTAACAAATTCCTCTCCCACAACCAAGTATCTATCTCCCTTCACTCCTGTTTCCCCATATGAAGACAGAAAATAAGAGTTGAAAGTATCTTTAGGTAGAAATGAGTACCTCTGGCAAGTTAGTCTAAGGGGCAGTGTGGGAGAATGAGTCACTCAGTAAGTCATGCAGTCAGCATGACGCAAAGAAAGAAGCAAACCATATGAGTAATAAAAGGATTTTTTTCTTTATTGTTCAGTTTGCTAAGAAAACAAAATCATTGATCTTGGTCTACCTCCTGGTAAGTAGTGCTATCTGATATTGAACTACAGCTTCCAAAAATCAGCAGCCACCACAGCTGTCAGAACTGCCCATAAATGTAGACACACTGAAACCAGAGATCAGCTGCTTAAAATAGTTGGAAATGTGTTGGGTTTTGACTACATGTTCATGTTCATTAATTAACACAAGAGAATAGTCAGCTAAAGTTTTTTTTCCTTTAAATGTTTTTTAGGCAATTATGATTTCTTTGACTTAAATGGCAAAGCAGTCCCTTATGAGATTATAACCCACCCATTCTGTTATACTATTTGCTAAATTTCCTGGATACAGTAAAAGCTGCAAAAATCTGTCAAATTCTTTTGCTTATGCTTTCAGAAGAAGTGCATTTTGCTGTTGTTTTCTTCTTTAGACGTATATTAATTCTTCATCCAATGCAAGCTATCTGATCTCAAAGCAGAGAGTAACTGGATATTAACAGAGGAAATGCTTAGTGCCTGGCTAACTGAAGTATGGTTCTTGGATAACAAAGTTAGCATTGCCTGGAAGAGTGTAAGAACTACAGACTCGTAGGCTTTGCCCACACCTACTGAATTAGAATCTGTATTTTAACAAGGTCCCCAGATGATGCCTGTATACAGTACATCTATGTTTGAGAGACACTGCTCAAGGGTATATACAAAACACTGACTTTGAGTAGTAGACAGAAATTTTCCCATTTTATATTAAACATAGAATGTTTTTCTTATAGCATGTAAAATAGGTATTAATTTGGAGGTTGCCATCCAGCTCTCTCCAAACATACAAAAGAGAAGCTCCTGTACCTGACAGGTTATGAGTAGAGGCAACCTATTAAAATCCCCTATGTGGTTAAAAAGCCTTGTCTGTTTACACCCATATTTCTGTCAAAAGGACAAAATGAATTGCTTACGGGGAACTAGTAGTGCTGGGAATCATCGACAGGGATGGTCAGTATAGCCCATCCATAAGCCCAGGGCAGCAGATGGATAGAAGGGCATATGCTGCTTGCTGACCATGTGTTCATCTGTGGAAGACCTCTGCTTTGTGGGCAGGGGAACCATTGTATATAGAAGGGAATGACACTATTCCCACCTGGGAATTATCCCAGTGGAATGTGAGCAAGAAGATGTATACCTCTGCATCCCTTCCTTAAAAGGACACCAGCCTAATCCTCCCTTCTCTTTTTCCTGAGGACAGAACTGTAACTGTGGTTCTGGGAAAACAATTTTGACCATGTTTATAAGGGCAACACACTAGAGCAGAAAGCTAAAGCTAAGTGTCTACATAGAGAAAGGTCATTAAAAAAAAACTAATTTACCCTGTAGAACCCCCCAAAGGCTGAGAAATTGGAGGCCCAAATATCTCAGAAGGTAAAGTGAAATATAGGAAAACTAAATTTAAAGTGTATAAGGGAAAGCTAGACCCCATCCTCTCTGTCCCCCACCCCATTTCTCTCTATATCCATGCCCAGCCAATCACCACCACTCTGCAACCAAACAGGAATGAGCTTTCATCCCTGGAACAATCAGCCCGAGAGGCTCCAGAGCCTGACACAGTAGAGAGTATGGAAAAGAAGTAGGCAAAAAATTTAAAGTTATTTTCCTGTCTTGATTCCCAGAACATTAGCAATCAGGCCTCTAATCCTCAAGGTAAGAAATTAGAAGAGTCTTTTCTGAAGAAACAATTCCAAATGAAAAATATCTTGTAGCTATTCATATGTGGTGGTTCCCCAACAAAATGGTTGGGCCCCACACAATTATACAAGAGCTTTTAATTAGCTTTTCCATGTTTTATTCTTATATATGAATAAATATCCTAAGGTAACCATTCTGGACAGCTTCCACCATGACTGTCAGAGACCAAAACATATATACCAAAAAGGAATAAAACAAAAGGAAAGTTAAAAGGAATCATATTTAAAAATCAGAAGAAGGTAAAAAAAAAAAATCTTGCATCCACAAATCAATAATAGTATGTTATAATAAAGAAAGAATTACAAAATACTAATGAGCTTTTGGAAGTTAAAATTATGGAATAAAATTATTTAATGGGTTGAAGGATAAACATGAAAAAAATGTTTCATAAAGGAAAACAAAAAGACATAGAAAGTAGAAAAGAGAAGATAAGAAAGTTAAATAATTGACTTGGAACATCTAACATCTGAGTAATAAGAATTTCAAAGTAAAGAATAGGTAAAAGGGAGGTGAATAAATTATAAAAGAGAATATAATAGAATGGAATTATAACAGAATGTTTCCCAGAAATTAAGGAAATGAGTTTCCAGAGTGCAAGAGCTCACCTAATGCCAAATACAATAGACGAGTAGAAAACAAGAAGTACATACCAATAAGGCACAGCATTTTAAATAGTGCAAGGACAGAGATACGTAAACAGAAAAACTCTTTAAAAAAAAACAGGAAAATAAAAGTTTATTCACAAAGAATCAGGAATCAATTTATAGTCAGACTTTCCAATAGGAACACTAGAAGCTGGAGCAGTGACCACAACATTTTGATTGAAGATTATTTCCATTCTGGAATTCTACATATAGCCAAACAAACATTCAAGACTGAAAGAAGAACATTTTCAGGCCTGAAAGAATTCTAAAATGTATTTGTAGAAATCTACTCCAGGATGTGCTACTAACAAAAGGAAATAAACCCATGAAGTAAAAGACTTAGGATCCAGGAAACAGGGAATTCAACACAGAAAGTAAGGAGAATTCCTTTGTTATCAGAGACAGAATAGCATACAGCTGGTCTAAAGAACAATCAGTGCAAAATGAATTGGAATAGCAGGACAATCTACAACAGATGTCTTCTGGGGGATGGGAGGGGAATAGAACTGATAAATTACTAGATGTATCTGTAGTATTGAGAAGCATCTATAACTACGGGAGAGTTGAGGAATAATTAATGATTGGTTCACAGAAAACTAAGCAAACACAAAGAACAGGCAGTTATTACCTAAAGAAAAAAATGTGCAGAAAAGGAAATGAAACTATTGCATATTATATGCCTCAACTGTAAATAATTTTACATAGTTATAATGATGTCTAACAGGATATGTATTTTAACCAAAAGTTATGATACAACTATACTGGAAAAATAAAGAGAGAGACAGTGTGGGTGTGGGTGACAATACTCAATTCTGCTTTTCTATTTAGGAAGTCAATAAATGATGTATAAAACAGATAAATAAGTAATCAAACTATAAACATGTTGTATATAATTATGTAGGCAAATAGAAGAAATAGCTAAAAGAGTTGAAGGTAGTTTTCTCTGAGGAGTAGTTCTTGGCAGTAGGAAAGAGTGGATCAGTAGCTACATTTTCTTATAAGGTTTTCAGTACTAACTGTGCTTTTACAATTGAGTACTTCAGGGATGTTGGGATAGCTCAGTGGGTTGAGCACTCATCTTGCAGCCCTGGGGTCCAAGGATCAAATCCCAACCCCAGCCCGTGTGGAACCATATGCTGAACTGGGGTGTACCTCCAGTTCGGTTCTCACTGGGGCAAGCTTCACATGTGGGAGGCCCCCAGTTCTGCCCCAGGTGAGCTTTCCATGTAGGAGGCCCCCAGCTCATGGGGGTGTCCCTCCCATGCGGAAGGCCCCCAGGCTGGTTACTGCCCTGTACATCCCCGTGCCCATCGGTGGAACAAAACTATATCAAAAACTAATGATGTGCAACTATGGAAACTGCTCTGGGCTCTCCCCCTTCTCTCTGTCACTCTCTGTCTCTCTCTCTCTATCTCTCTCTATCTCTCTCTCTATCTCTCTCTCTCTCTCTGATTCTCTCTCTGTCTCTGTCTCTGTCTCTGTCAAAAACAATAAAAATCAATCTTAAAAAAATAAATAATATTGAGCATCTCTATTAATTTGATAAAAATAAAAACATAATCAACAAATTGCTTCTTCCACAAGTATTCTTTCACAATTTGTGCTCTCTGTCTCTCTCTTCTCTCTCTCTCTCTCTCTCTCTCTCTCTCTCTCTCTCTCTCTCTCTCTCTCTCTTTCTCTTTCTCTTTCTTATTGTAGTAAGAAAGGATTTATTTCTTGCTAAGAAATTTCAGGCATTGGGAAGGAAGTGAATACTATTTATTTGTGGTGAGCCCAGTATCCCTGAGATCACATCACAGCATTGTACTTACATGAGAACTGGCCCTAGTGGACTATTAGTATGTGCATCTGGTAATATTGCAACTGTATTTTCTAAACAAGGTCAGCATTCTTGAGGAAACAGATATGACAATATGATTAAATGATGAAAATCAAGCCCAAGGGCATTTTAACAGGTGTCATAGTCCTGAAAGTAGAATGAGGATCAGAAGCCCTGGATAGAGTGTCAAATATGAACTTGGACCTCAGTGTCCTAATCGTTCAAGAATCTTACTTTTCTAGCCAAGAATCATCATCAGTTTAATCTGACATGAGAGGCAATCTTCCTCCAGGCAATGCCAGATAGATGTGGCAGAATGGCACAGATTCAGAGCAGAGCCACATAGGGCCGACAGCCACCTGGGCATAAGGGAAGCCAGGCTGAAAAGAGCCCTTCAATTTGTATTACTCATTATCCTGACTTAGAGACTGCTCAGCCATCTTTGTGACAGCCAGGAGCAGTGACCAGTGGAGCATTCAGTCAACAAATGTTATCATCACTGCAATAATAATCATGTTATCACCCATCATATTGGTATTTGTTCAGCGAGAAGACTTAGAAAGCTTGGGATTTCCATTTGGGAAAAACCAAGAGGAGAAAGGTACTGTAAGGACAGTATGATGCCAGTAGGGATAGAATAGGGCATGTGGAATTGAGAGTGGAATAAGGACATAAAAGAGAAGTGTCAGCACAGAAAGTGACACAATAAGAGCTGCACCAAAAGAGCTAGAAATAAAAATAATGGATTTCACAACAGTGTTGGGAGTAAGAGATGGGCTTTTCTGCCCCAGTCACATTATAATCACCATTCAATGTGTTTATTAGCCAGATATCTCACTGGGAATATTTTCAATTATACAATAGATGCCTCCAATGCTCCTACTGCATCCTCTCTGTCTCCTTACCATGTTCACGCATACCAGCCTGGCCTCCAATGGCTGGTACATGCATCTTTGCCAGGGAGCTGACCTGGGGCTGCTAGAACCAACCCCCCACACACACACACACACACAACAGTACCTGGGAATGAATGCTCCTAAAGGGACAGCCTTGAACAAATGGGCTGATGGGTATGGAAGTACAAATGGTTCAGTAAACTGGCTCTTTGAGTGCATTATGCTGAGATGTATGTTTTATCTCAACTCCAGAGTCTTCCAATAGAAATTACCTATAGTTGTCCACAGTGATAGCTGGTTTTTAAAAAGCACCTTATGTTAATTATCTTCCTTTTTCTGTGTCATGCCCCTCCCCCATTTTCAGCCAGTGTTCCTGTATCTCCCTAATACATTATGTACATTCAGCTCTTGTCTGACAGACTGCCTCTGGGGAAACTTAACCAAGACAAACTTCTACTCCCTTTCACACATGGCCAACTTCAAAGGTATATCTGCAATGTATTATGCCAACTAACTGCAATAGGGTCAAAGGAAGCACAGATAACAGACAAAAGATGACTAGTAACTACATCTCCTTCCCCAGCTATACCTCTTCCATGGAAAGAATCCCTTTCTATCTAATAGGGCCAATCAGCACAGGATAAACAACAGAGGACATTTAATCCAAAGAAGCAGATATACAGATATAATGATATGGGAAAGCTGGGATGGCTCTGCGGGTTAAGTGCTCGCTTTGAAGCCCCGAGGACCGGGGATCGAATCCCGGCTCCGGCCCAGGCGGACCCACATGCTGAGCTGGGAGCTCCCCCAGTTCAGTTCTCTCTCTCTTTCTCTCTCTGTCTCTCTCTCTCTGTCTGTCAAAAATAAAATAAATAAATAAATAAATAAATAAACAAATCTACTTTAAAAAAAAAACAGATATAATGATATATCCAAGGCAAATTGGAGATTTATGAGTCTCGGGCTGGAAGGAGCAATGCCAATTAATTTTTAATGCAAGATTATGTTCCACTCACACAGTTCAAAGAAACATGCTGCATGCCAACCAGAGTATGGTATTTATCATACTGCACATGGGAACCATCATAGAAATAACACTGGTCCTACTCTTTGGAAAAAAAATATTATAATTATAATGGTATATTGAGAAGAACTCTAATATGAAATTTATTTGTAATAAATAATTAATATCATAGGTCTATGACATGTAATCACTGTCATGTAGATAGCTGCATTAATGTCTGAAGTGTCAGTGGATAGGGCCACTTGCAGGTCTTTGTCCAAGGACCTGAAGATCCTTATAGCAAGACAATGATTGGAAAGTTGAGCCTGGTAGATATTTCTCTCCCCTCATGCAAAGGTACCAGAGACCAAGAATAATCCCTTGAGCCCCAAGTTTAAGGATTTTCCATAAGGAAAACAATCTCACCTTAATGAAAGATAGTTGGCCCAAGAACAGTGGTTGCAATCCAGTGGAAGGGAAGATTGGGTAGCCCCGGGCCAAATAACCCTCAGGATGCCCTCTAGATTGGATCTCCCATTGGGGACCAGACCAGGATACCATGCAAATTACCGTATTTTTCGCTCCATAAGACGCACCTGACCTGCCTGGACCATCTCTCCTTCCATGCAGTCCCTGCTTTCTGATCTGGCTGCAGGCTTCCCCACGGCATCATTAAGGTCCCCAATGTGCACTCTTCTTTGCAGTATTCACTCCATAAAATGCACACACTTTTCCCTCCACTTTTTTTGGGGGGGAGGGTGCGTCTTATGGACCGAAAAATACAGTACACATTAAAGGGTAGTGAATGAGACAAGTGAGTTGATTCTCTGGTGTGATCCCAAAAGAGAATAATGCAGAGCTATTTTAAGACACAATAAAAATATAACCTAGAGAGGGGAAAGTACTTGCTCCCACTTTAGCTCAATGAGTAAGTAAATACAGGAATGGCTATAGTCACATCAGACAGTAGATGATTTAGTCCCTCAAATAATTCAACAAATATTTAGTGAATATACACATATGACAACAGAATATTATGTAAAGGGAGAGCAAGATGGCGGCATGAGAGGAGAACCCAGACACCTACCTGGGAAGGGACTTACAAACAAAAAGGAACCCACAGGGGAAACCCTGAGAAGCACCCTCAACTGAGAGAACCACACAACGCAGAACAACACACAAAGGTTAGAGGAAAAAGGGGGGAGCGGGAGAGGGAGGGAGAAGGAGCAGTTTGGGGACAG
>PVKE010047115.1:0-12033 GCA_004027555.1 Craseonycteris thonglongyai | reverse complement strand
GAGAGAGAGAGAGAGAGAGAGAGAGAGAGAGAGAGAGAGAAGGGGGAGGGCCCAGAGCAGTATGATTTCACTATGCACAGGTGGATGTGGGGCTGTGCAGGCTGGAAATTGAACCAGGGGCCCCCTGCATAGGAGGCAAGAAACTTCACTGCAGAGCCATCCTAATGGTTACCAGTTGTGCTGTAGTTCAGCATATGGGGCTTGCACAGGCTGGGGCCTGGAATTGAACCCTGCACCTCTTGATTGTGTGGCAAGCGCTCAACCATTAGCTGTTCCAGCATCCCATTTGGGGCTTCTTTTGACAACTTGATTTTTATTCCACTGATACTTCAGAGTATTACTTCTAGCTTTCTGTTCTTCACTTCTTACCTTTATTTGTCTGCCTAAATTCTTTATTTTCTTTTTGTCTCTCGCAGTAAATAGTTAAACAAAGACTTGAGTCTGTCTTCCTGACTTCATTCGGGTCCTGGTTCTATGACATACTAGCTATGTGACCTTGGGAAAACCACTGGGCCTTCCTGTGCGTCGGTTTTCTCATTTATAAAATGGTGATAATAATAGTACCTATCACATAGGGTTGTTATAAAGATAAAATGTTTAAAATATTTAAAGTGCTTAAGTCATTCTTGACACATAACACATACTATCACACTTTGTATATATTTCTACTACTAAATACACTGGTTAGATTCCCACTGACTCAGAAATATTTACTGGCTTTCTAAGACCTGCAAAATAATGCAATAAATTCAAAATGCTCAACTATTTGGCTATAACCATTCTTTTAAAACCTTTTCACCATATGCTCCAGCACACTGCATATTCTTGTCTTTGGGCCTACTCTCTTCAGGCTGAATTTGCCATATATTTTCTTCTTTAAATGACTAAGCCAGAAATGACCCCATTTCTTGTTTTGTTGTGTTTGTTTGTTTGTTTTTCACTCAAAAGATGAGCATCTATGTTCTTATCACTTATATAAGAAATTGAACACTGTAAGTTGATTAAAAGTTCCCTATGTGGAATACTTCCCTTTATTATGGTTGTAGAGAGCTGATAATGGCTCCCCTGCAGGGATTGGCATGTAATGTCCACATCCTAATCCCTGCAACCAGTAAATATTACTGGATATGGCAAAGTTTTGCAGATAAGATTAATTTGAGAATCTTGAGATGAGGAGATGATTTTTCATTCTTCACATCGGCCCAAATGCAATCACTATGAAGTCAGACAAAAGGAGATTTCACACAAGTGGAAAAAGAGAAGGCAATGTGATCATAGAGACAGAGATTGGAGTGACACAGTCACAAGTCAAGGAATGGCAGTGGCCACCAGAAAGTGGAAGAGGCAAGAACAGATTCTCCCCTAGAGTTTCCAAGGGGAGCGTGGCCCTGATTGCACCTTGATTTTAGCCTTGGAAGACCCATTTTGGGCTTTTGGCTTCCAGAACTATAAGAGAATAAATTCATGTTGTTTTAAGTTATCAGGTTGGTGGTAATTTGTTACAACAGTCACAGGAAACTGACACAATGGTGTTGTCTAGTATGTTATTTCTAACAGTTTATTTTAATTTACATGGAGTAAAATTCATTGTTTTTTGGTGTGCAGTTCTAAGAGTTTAGACTCATGTGACCACCACCATAATCAATATATAGGACAGTTGAAAAAGAAGAAAAAAGAACTTTTTGATTTCAAACTATATTACAAAGCTATAATAATTAAAACAGTATGATATTGGCATAAACAGACACAGATCAGTGCAACAGAATAGACAGCCCAGAAATAAAGCCATGCATATATGATCAATTAACATGACAAGGAGCCAAGAATATACAATGAGGAAAGGCTAGTCTTTTGGATAAATGGTGTTGGAGAAAACTGAACATTCACATGTGAAAGAATAAAACTAAACTACTATCTTATACCACACACAAAAATCACCTCAAAATGGATTAAAGATTTGAATGTAAAACTTGAAATCATAAAACTTCTAGGGGAAAACATAGGGGGTAAGATCTTTGACATTAGTCTTAGCAATGATTTTTTAGATTTGACAACAAAAGAAAAGGCAATTAGGGAAAGCTGGAATGGATCAGCGGGTTAAGTGCTCTCTTTGAAGCCCCGGGGACTGAGGATCAAATCCTGGCCCTGGCCCATGCGGACCCATTTGCTGAACTAGGGTGTGCCCCCAGTTCAGTTCTTGCCAGGGCCTATGTGGGAGGCTCCCGGCCCAGTTCCTGCCCTGCGCAGCCCTGTGCCCACCTGTGGAGTGAAACTATATGAAAAACTAATGCCAACTATGGAGACTGCTCTGGGCCCTCCCCCTTCTCTCTGTCTCTGTCAAACATCAATAAAATAAATCTTAAAAAGAAAAGAAAAGGCAACTAAAGAAAAATAAACAAGTGGGACTACATCAAAATAAACTTCTGCACATGAAAGGAAACCATTAATAAAATGAAAAGGCAACCTATAGAATGAGAACAAATTTGCAAATTAAATATCTGATAAGGAGTTAATACTCAAAACATGTAAAGAACTCACATAATTGAACAGCAACCCAATTAAAACATATACAGAGCAACTGAATAGACATTTCCCCAAAGAAGATACAAATAGCTAACAGGTACACAAAAAGATGCTCAATATTAGTAATCATAAATGTTTTCAACAAAAAAAAAAAAAAAAAGATAAACATCTGAGATGATAGATGTGTTTATTTTTATTTTGCAGGTATTTGGGAATCAATGTTATCTCAGGAATAGTGTCAAATTTAGAGTTGTATATTCATTATTGCTTCCAAATGAAACTTTATTTTATATACCTTAAATATAGAAGTATAAAATTTTACTATAAGGTGTCAAGCTCCTTAACATTTTTTATAAGTAGCTGTTCTGCTAAAGTATGACTTAAGCTAACACTGACATTTTGAAATTAGATAAAAAGAGTAATATAACAATTCAGTTTCTAATGGTTAATGTTATTTAGCCATGATGTAACCATAACAATCTGTAGATAAGATTGATTTCTTCCTCATTAGGATTTTCTTTTCCTTTTTCTTTCTTTCTTTCCCTTCCTTCCTTCCTTCCTTCCTTCCTTCCTTCCTTCCTTCCTTCCTTCCTTCCTTCCTTCCTTCCTTCTCTCTCTCTCTCTCTCTTTCTTTCTTTAATTGAGGTAACATTGGTAAATAACATAAATATCAGGTATACAACATTATAACTTAATAGCTGTATACTCTATTGTATGCTAACCACCAAAATTCTAGTTTCCTTCTGTTACCATATGTTTGATCTCCATTACTCATTTTACCCTCCTCCTCTTCTCCCCTTTCCCTCTGTTAACTGCTATTCTGTTGTCTGTATCTATGAGTTTGTTTTGTTTTGTTAGTTTATTTGTTACTTTTTCGTTTTGTATTCCACATGAGTGACATCATACAATTTTTATACTTTTCCATCTGACATTTCACTTAGCATAATGCCCTCAAGATTCATGTATATTGTCACAAATGGTAATGTTTTATCTTTTTAATGGTTGAGTACTATTCTGTGGTGTGTGTGTGTGTGTATGTATGTGTGTGTGTGTGACAGTTTCTTTATCCATTCATTTTTCTATGGACACTCAAGTTATTTTCATATCATGACTATTGTAAATAACGCTTCAATGAACTTAGGGGTACAGATATCTTCTCAAATTAGTATTTTTGTGTTTTTTTTGATACTCAAAAGAGGAATTGCTTGATCATATGGTAGTTCTAGTCTTAATTTTTTAAGGACCCTCCCTACTGTTTTCCATAGTGGCTATATCGCTCTGCAGTTCCATCAACAGTGTCAAGTATTCTCTTTTTTTCTGCATCCTTTCCAACCCTTGTTATTTATTGGTTTGTTTGTTTGTTTGTTTATTTATGTATTTATTTAGTATTTTTTATTGTTTTTGACAGAGAGAGAGATACAGAGACAGAGAGAAGGGGGAGGGCCCAGAACAGTCTCATAGTTGCACATCATTGGTTTTTCCACATAGTTTCATTCCACAGGTGGGCACAGGGCTGCACAGGGCAGGAATTGGGCCAGGGTCTCACCCCAGTGAGAACTGAACTGGGGGCAGTCCCCAGTTCAGCATATGGGTCCACACGGCCGGGGTCAGGATTTGATCCTCCGTCCCCGGGGCTGCAAAGTGAGCGTTTAACCCACTGAGCCATCCCGGCTTCCCCTATTTATTTGTTTTTTTTTTTGTTTGTTTGTTTTATAATAACCATTCTAACAGATATGAGGTATTATATCATTGTGGTTTTGATTTGCATTTTCGTAATAATTAGTGATGTTGAACATCTTTTCATATGCCTGTTTACCATGTGTATGTCTTCCTGGAAAGATAAGTATTCAGACTGATGATTTTTAAATCAAATAGTTTTGTTTTTGTTTGGGTTTTTTTTTGATGTCGAGTTATATGAGTTCTTTTTATTTTGTGTATTAACCCCTTATTTAAGGTATATGCCAATATCTTCTCCCATTTTGTTGAGTGCCCCTTTTTTTTTCTGATGGTTTTCTTTTCTGTGCAGAAGCTTTTTTAGTTTGATATACTTCCATGTTTAGTTTTGCTTCTGTTTCCTTTGGCTTTGGAGTCATAGTCACAAAGATACCACTGAGACCAATTTCCAGAAGCTTAATGACTATCTTTTCTTCTTTGTATTTTATTGTTTCAGGTCCTACACTTATGTCTTTAATTCATTTTGAGTTATTTTTAGGTGTGGTAGTTTCACTCTTTTCTATATGGCTGTTCAATTTTCTCAATACCGTTTATTAAAGAGATTTTTCATTCTCCATTGTATATTATTGGTTCCTTTGTCATGACCTAGTTGCCCATATTATGTTTGGATTTATTTGGGGGCTATCAGTTCTACCCTGCTGGTTTGTGTGTGTTTTTTTTTCCTGCCAATATCATACTCTTTTGATTACTATAGCTTTGTAGGATAGTTGGAAATTAGGGAATATGATACCTCTGACTTTGTTCTTTTTTGTCAAGATTGCTCTAGCTATTTGGGATCTTTTATGGTTTCATACAAATGTTAGGAAATTTTGCTCTATTTCTGTGAAAAAAGTGCCATTGAGATTTTGATAGGGATTGAATTGAATCTGCAGATTGCTTTAGGTAACATGGACATTTTAACAATGTTAATACATCCAATTCTTTGTGCCTTTTCCAATTTCTTTCAACAATGTCTTATAGTTTCCAATGTATAGGTTTTAACCTTTGTTAAGTTTATTCCTAAGTACTTTACTCTTCAGGTGTGGTAATAAATGGAATTGCTTTCTTCATTTCTCTTTCTAGTTTGTTGTTAGTATATAAAAGCACATCACATTTTTTGTATATTGATTTGGCATCCTGAAACTTTACTGTATTTGCTTATTATTTCTAATAGTTTTTTTTAGAAAATGGTCTCTATATAAGATCATGTCATCTACAAATAGTGATAGTTTTACTTCTTCCTTCCAAATTGGAATGCCTTTTATTTTATTGCCTAATTCAGGGGTTTCCAATCTTTTTGCTTCCCTGGGCCACATTGGAAAAATAATTGTTTTGGGCCACACATAAAATACACTATCACTAACAATAATTAATAGCTAAAAATAATCACAAAAAAATAATCTCATAATGTTTTAAGGAAGTTTACAAATTTGTGTTGGACTTCACTGAGAGCAATCCTGGGCTGCATACAGCCCTTGGGCTGTGGGTTGGATAAGCTTGGCCTAACTGTTCTGGTTAGGACTTCCAATACTCCGCTGAGTAAAAGTGGTATATATGGGCATCCTTGTCTTGATCCTGATCTTACATGAAAAGCTTTGTTTTTAACTCAGTTTTTTGTTGAGTAAAATGTTAACTGTGGTCTTATCTTCTATGTCCTTTATTATGTTGAGGTACATTCATTCTATACTCAATTTATTAAGAGTGTTTATCATAAATTAATGTTGTCTTCTGGTCTTGTACTTTGTTTAGGGGTAGGTTTTTTATTACTGTTTCAATTTCCTTAGTAATTGGTCTGTACAAGTTTTCTAATTCTTCATAATTCAGTCTGGGAAAGTTGTATGCTTCTAAGAATTTGGCCATTTATTCTAGGTTTCCAATTTTGTAGTGTATAAACTTTTTAATAGTATTTTTAAATAATCCTTTGTATTTCAGTGATATCTGTTGTAACTTCTCTTTCATTTCTGATTTATTTATTAGAGCTTTTGTTGCATCCTAAAGACTTGGTTAGGTTGTATTTTCATTTTTTTTTGTTTCTATATATTTTTTAATTTTTTTCTTTTATTTCTTCATTAGGCAATAGTTGTTTTGTCTCATGTTATTTAATCTCCACATAAATGTGACATTTCCAGCTTTCTTCTAGTAGTTGATTTCTAATTTCATACCATTGTGGTCAGAAAAGATGCTTCATATGATTTCAATTTTCTTAAAAATATGGAGGCTTGTTTTGTATCCCAACACATGGTCTAATCTTGAGAATGTTCCATGTGCACTTGAAAGAATGTGTATTCTGTCACTTTGTGATGGAAACTTAAGAAAAATGTTATTAAGTCCACCTTTTCCAAAATGTAATTTAAGGTCAATGTTTCCTTGTTAACTTTCTATCTAGATGATCTGTACATTGGTGTAAGTGGGATGTTAAAATCATCTACTATTATTGCAATACTATTTCTCTCTTTAGGTTGGTTAATAATTGCATTAAATATTTTGGTGATCTGGATAGTGTGCCCATATATTAATAAATGTTATGTCTTGGTGGAATGTCTCCTTATAAATTCTCATTTAATTTTAAAATGTCCATCTTTGTCTTTTGTGACTTTATTTTGTTTTGAAATATTTAAAAAAAATTTTTTTCTGATATGTCTACACCCACTTTTCTTCAGCTACCATTTACATGAAGTATCACCTCCTACCCTTTGACTTTGAGCCTGTTTTTCCTTTGAGTTTCCTGAAGGCAGAATATAGTTGGGCCTTGTTTTTTAATCCATAGATCTACTCTATGCCCTCTCATTAGTGAGTTCAGTTCATTTACTTTTAGTGTGATTATTGATATATGAGGACTTACTACTGCCATTTTGTCTTTTGTCTTCTGATTACTATATATTTTCATTGTTTCTTTTCATTTGTGCGTTTGTGTGTTATTTTAGTTTGGTGTTTTTTTCCTATGATGTTTTTCTCTGTATTCTCTTGTGTGTGTGTGTGTCTGTTTTGTGTCTCAGCTCTGGATTTTGTTTGTTGCTTAACATGAGTTTGGATAAAATGTCTTATGGATGAAAGAGTCCTTTTTCTTCTGATAGCATCTTATCTTCATTCGCTATACATTTCATCCTTTTTCTCTTCCCCTTTTACATTTTTGGTCTCACAAATTATTCCTTTTTACCTTTTGTGTTTGTTACCAAATTGTAATAGGTATATTTATTTTTCATGTTTTTCCCCTTTTAACCTGTATGATGTAATTAATGTTTTAATACTCTGTTCTGAAACAGAGTTGTAATTTTCTGTTCCTATCTGTCTCTCAACTTAAAGTTTTGTGTACTTTTGTCTTTTTGATTCACGTAGAAGAGCTTCATTCTACATTTCTTATAATGAAGGTCTTGTGATGGTAAATACCCTAAGCTTTTGCTTGTGAGAACTTTTACATCTTCTTTATATCTAAAGGATAACTTTGCTGGATATATTATCCTTGGCTAGTGGTTTTTATTTCTCAATATTTTGAATATGTCATTCTACTATCTCCTGCTTTGTAGGGTTTCTGTTTACAAATTTGTTGATAACCTGTTTCAGTTTCTTTGTAGGTTACTGTCATTTTTTTTTTCTGACTGCCTTGAGATTTATCTTTATCATTAACTGATTATTTTAACATAATATGTCTTAGAGAAGGTCTTTATGCATTGAGATAATTAGGTTTTCTACTAATTATTTAGAATTGTGAAGTTCCCATCAATTATTTCTATGAATAGTTTCTATGTTCCTTTCCCCCTCTCTTCTCTTCCTGGGATACCGATTCTATGTTGGTCTTTCTGATGGAGTCATATAGTTTTTCTGTTGCCCTTTCTAGTGGAGTCAGATAGTTATTCTTAAGCTCTTTCATTGAAAAAAAGTATATTAATTCTGTCTCTTCTTCCAGCTGAATCAATTCTAGATTTCTATCTTCAAGTTCACTAAGTCTCTTTCCTAGATGGTGCACTCTACTTCTGATGCTTTCTACTGAATTTTTATTGCATTCATTGAGTAATTCAAATTTTGAATTTCTGCTTAGTTCTTTTTTATAGTTTTAATGTCTTTTGTAAAGTACTCTTTCTGTTCTTTAATTTTATTCCCAAGCTCATTGAATTGCCTTTTGAGTTTTCTTGTGTCTTACCTATTTTCTTTATGACTGCCATATTGAATTCTTTATCATTTAGATCACGATCTTTCATGACTTTCAGTTTCATTTCTGGAGAACTATTATTATCTTTTTGTGTTTCCATGTTACCTTTGTTGGTCATGGTTCTTGAGGTGCTTTTCTTCTGACAATACACTTGAGGTAGTGAACACCTTTCTAATATAGGTATGCTTGATTTTAACAACTCAGGAATGTGCTGTTTAGAGGTCTTTCCTTTGCTTACCAGTAGATGGTGCTATATTGCAAAGTTTTGTTTTCTATTACCTGTGCTAATTATTCCTCTTGGGTGTTGCAGGTAGGTCTTCAATGTAGTTGTGGAAGTTGCCACCTGGGTGATGGGGGTGGTGGGTATCCCTGCTATCTGGGTTGCCTAGGTCTTGGGGCACCACCACCATAGCGGGGGGATGTGGCACATGAAGGGGGCCAGATTTATAAGCTCAGTGGCTTGTTACCTGATTTCCTCTGGTCACTGGTGCCACTGTGTTGTAGCCAGGAGTCAGTAGACACCTCTCTGCTGCTACTACTGGGCTCATTTGCCATCAGGGGAAGAGAACTAGATCCTCAGGCACTGACCCTCTTACCTTCTACCAGGCTGCACCTTATCCCCTCTGCTACTGCATTAACTGAGGCTGCAGGCTCAGTCATGGAGACTGGCTGGGGAATTGGATCTGTGTGCACCATCCCTGTCCTTTCCCCTTGTCCTGCCTTCCCTACATGCCGCAGTAAGCCCCTCTTTAGATATATACATGTGTGGATCTCTCGGGTAAACAGAGGAACTTTTGTTGTGTTATAGATGTCTGACTAGTTGTAGACTTAAGGGAAGATACAAAGAGGTTCTCTCACTCCACCATGACTGATATCAGTCCTTGGATTTTCTTGAATTTGTACCTTGACTTAAAATCTGACCCAAGTCATTATGCTATTGGTCTCTAGTTTTTCCTTGGAAAGCACTGGCAATTCCATCATTTTGTGACCCACTTACAGTGTATTCACTTGAAGTAGTGAGTTGAGTTTATCTTTTCTTCTTAAGCACCATATATTTTCTTAAAATTTGAACATATCAAGAACTTTTTGGATATTCTGCATAAATAGCAATTTTGAGAGGTTTTCCATTACAGTTTCTTAATTCTCTATCAATAAGCCTTCCTTTAATCTTAGCAAATGACTTTCTCTACAAAAGACCTCTAAACTATTATCATTCCTCAGGAGAAAATTATTGTTTAATCTTTCCCTCAATTTATTCTTGTAAACGTTGACCCTCTGACATTCTACCCAGAGAGTTGTTAGCCTTTTGTCTCCTTTTTCATATGAATGGACTTTTGCAATCAGACTTGAGTACAATTTTGAACTCAACTCAAGTGAACAGATGATTTCCTCACCATTGTTGTATTACAACTCCATAGTGGAAAAAAGTTTATAATTTGGTTTTAACACTGAGAATAGCGTAAGAGTTTGCTGCTTCTAATCTTACTACAGGGTACTTCCCTAATTTTAAGGAGTCAGTAGATACCTCTCTGCTAGTGGGCTCATTTGCAATCAGGGGAAGGGAGCTGGATTCTGGGGCACTGGCGGGGCTTGTGCCCCTCTTGTTTTTTACTAGGCTGCATCCCTTCTTCTCCGTTGCTACTGTGTTGCTGGGGCTGCAGGCTCAGCTGTGGAGGCTGGTTGGAGAATTATGTCTGTGGGTACCATCCCTGTTTTATCTCCCTGTCCTGCCTTCCCTGCACACTGTAGTAAGTCTACCTTTAGATGTACCCATGTGTGGATCTCTCAGGCACACTAGTGTGTTTAAAAAAAGAAAATCAACTTGAGAAAGTGGCTTTTTGAATGAAGCAAAGTGTTTCTAACCCCAGCTACAGATTTAGATTCCCTATTTCAGCCCAGTTAAGAATATTCCCTTCCTCAATGTAATTTCTTTTCTTTCATAAGACTGGAGAGAAGAGGAAGGGTCAGTTAGAAGTTTGGCTATAACATGATGGCAAATAATCATTTTGGCTGGTAACTTCTCTTTTGGGTGATAGAATACACTGGTTTGAAAAAAAAAATCAGGGGAAGCCGGGATGGCTCAGTGGGTTAAGCGCTCACTTTGCAGCACCAGGGACTGGGGATCGAATCCCGGCCCCGGCCCGTGGGGAACCATATGCTGAACTGGGAGCTCCCCCAGTTCAGTTCTTTCTCTGTCTCTGTCTCTGTCTCTGTATCTCTCTCTCTCTCTCTCTGTCAAAAATAAATAAATAAATAAATAAATAAAAATATATTAAAAAAAAAAGAAAAAAGAAAAAAAAATCAGAGAATATTTTATTGAGACCTTCTAGAAAAGGAGATATGTATAATATAGCCTTGTCCATTCCATTTGGGAACCATTTGTTCCTAAAGTATTTGTTTGCTGCTATATAAACAAAATCTGAGAGATTAAAAAACTAAAGCCATCAATGAGTCCTGTGAAAGAAAATGAGCTTCTTATGCTTTAGAGGACTTTTAACATGTGAATTTTTTTATAGGCTAATTTAAGTGTTAATAAAAATCAGAGAATTGATCTGAATGTCTCTCTTCTTATACTCATAAACCAAACTCTGCCCATTAGTTTAGAAATAATGGACCTTTAACCAACTATAAACACCTCTATTTTGATTACTTAGATTGAAGCATTTCTAAGGATTGCGTCTAGGCATTCAGTTATTAACATGAATATATATTTTTTAATATTATTATATTTTATTGTTAAATTTAACGGGGTGACATTGGTTGGTAACAATTAGATAGTTTCCTGATGTACAACTCCATATCACATCACCCATGCATCGCATTATGTGCCCAGCTCCCAGAATCGGGTCCCCCTCCAACCCCATATATCTGGTGTCCACTCCCCCCTCCCCCCACAACTCTCCCTCCCCCCTCCTTCCTCCTCTCCAGGTAAACACCAAACCATTCAGTGTGTCCATAATGCTGGTGCCCTCTCCCACCTCCCCTCCCTCTGTCCCTCCCCCCTCCTCCCCTTCCCTCAGGCAATCACCAAGTTATTGGGTGTGTCCATAGGTCTCTGTGTCTTTGTGACTTTCAGTTTTATATTCCACCTATAAGTGAGGTCATATTTTTCCGGATTATTTCATTCTGACTTATTTCGCTTAATAAGATGGTCTCTAGGTTCATCCATGTTGCCACAAATGACTGTATTTCATCACTTCTTATCGCTGAGTAGTATTCCATTGTGTAAATGTACCACATCTTCTTGATCCAGTCATCTATCGAAGGGCATTTTGGTTGTTTCCATGTTCTGGCCACTGTGAACAGTGCTGCGATGAACATGTGGGTACAAACATCTTTAAAGATTAAAGTTTTCAGGTTTTTTGGGTAGATGCCCAGTAGAGGGATGGCTGGGTCATATGGTAATTCCATTCGTAATTTTTTGAGGCATCTCCATACAGCCTTCCATAGTGGTTGTACCAGTTTACATTCCCACCAGCAGTGTATGAGTGTTCCTTTTTGTCCACAGCCTCTCCAGCACTTGTTATCCCTTGTGTTGTTGATTATAGCCATTCTAACAGGTGTAAGATGGTATCTCATTGTGGTTTTTATTTGCATCTCCCTAATTGCTAGTGAAGTGGAGCATTTTTTCATATATCTGTTGGCCATAT
>PVKE010047114.1:0-12031 GCA_004027555.1 Craseonycteris thonglongyai | reverse complement strand
GAGCAATGCCCTGTCTCGCTCCATTTCTTCCCTTGAGATATAATTCCTTTAGTGATTTTTCAGGCATTTAGTTATATACATCAAAATAATTATGCTTACATTTTGCTTTCTTGATAAACCAAGTTTAAGCATCAACCATTTACTTCCTACTATGGAAAATAAAAAGAGAGTGCTCTTATACAACCCCACACAAACATTTCTCCTCCCCCTAGACTTCTAATAAAGTTAAATCACATTTCTAAATCTGAGCCATGTAGTATACTATGTTTCATTTCCTTTCCTGTAGAATTTTCAGTTCTTCCTGGAGTTAATAACTGCCTCATTTTTTTATTCACCTCAATTTCTTTTCTTTTTTTTTTAAGATTTGTTTTATTGTTTGAGAGAAGGTGAGGGAGAAAGAGAAGGGCGGAGAGTCCAGAGCAGTCTTCACAGCTGTACATCATTCGTTGGGACATAGTTTCATTCTATACAGGTGAATGTGGGGCTGTGCGGGGCAGGAATCGAACTGGGGGCCTCCTGCATGGGAGGCGAGAACTTTCACTGCCATGCTGGTGGTACCAGTTGTGCTACAGTTCAGTATATAGGGTTTGTACAGGCCAGGGCCGGGATCCAATCCCTGGACCTCGAGGTTGCAAGGCAAGCATTCAACCTGTTAAGCTATCCTGTCATCCCTACCTCAATTTCTTGATACTTGATGCTGCTTCTTTTAAGATGTTCTGACAGACCCATAAGACATCTGTAAATGATGTCTACACCACAAGTCATCTTTCTTTTTTCTTTTCTTGAAAATGTCTCCATCTAGCTATCTACCTTGCTGTTTCCATCTAGTCTGGCTCTCTAGCACTTCATACCACTGTTCTTCTAGTACTTCTGATACAGGCCAAATGAAAAAAACCCTCATTATAGGAATTTCCTTAGTTCCTCAGCTCCCCCATTTCACCTTTTTCCTAGTTCCTAGCCTTAATTACCATCTTAATCAGTTTTCCCTAGAGTATTCCTAGCCTGAATCATAGAATGTCTCCTACCTCCTGCTTTAGATAATTACCCTGAAACTTAAACAATAGATTGTTCCTAGAATGTCCCATCTCTGACTTTGGTTAATCATTCTAAAGCTTGTAATTGGTGTTTGCTAAGGAATCTGTGTAGATAGAGCTAAACGTTAGTTAGTTGTATTTGCTAGACTTTAACTAACTACCCTGGAACTTGTGATCAGTGCTTGCTGATTGTAATCATTGTGGCCCAGCATTCTTTCAAGACCATTCTGGAACCAGCTCCTGGGTAGGTAATGCCCCAGGAATGACCAATTAAGTCAGAGGAAGGGTCACAGGCTCGGTGGAGCTTCAGTGGCTTTGAAGCCTGCTTCTTGGGCCAGTGCTTTCAAATCTACTAATTGGATCTGTCTCTCCTCATCTAGGGACCATCGGGATACAAATAATACCCCAGCACAACCAAAGAAGTCAACACGGTCTTTCAGGTGGATCTTCAGAGCTGCCCCCCTCCCCGCCCCCACCCTTTCAGATCAAATAGAGTGAGAGTTCTGTGAATCCCAGATAGGTAGAAACAATGGCCACATTCAGCAGGAAGCAGATACAAGATGAAGAGACCTCCAGTCCCTCAACTTCCCATAGAGATTTATGACAATCATGCCTCTCAAGAGGAAAGTGAGGTAGGCAGATAGGGTAGAGGGACCTCGGGACCTTTTCCATGGTACCTGCCTTTCACCTAAGCCTCATTATACATTAGTATAATATCATACATATGCCCAGAAGTTCACTAATATCATTATATGAGACTAAATTTTTGGAAGAAACATGAGCAATCAAAAGTAGGTAATATAACAGCCCTTTGTCAATCAAAAGGCTGCATACCCAGAAAGGTGTGACCCCTTCTAGAAAAAAAGGAACAAAAACTATCAAAACACAGAAAGGTGTGACCCCTTCTAGAAAAAAAGGAACAAAAACTATCAAAGCCCAGAAAGGTGCAACCCCTTCTAGAAAAAAAGGAACAAAAACTATCAAAGCCTCAATCATCAGGGCCCTTGAGCCCCTTTTACTCTGACTCACTTCCACTTCTCAGGAGTATACCTCTACTTCTAAAAAAAACGATTCTTTCACCCGTGTACTTCTGTGTCTCACTCAGTTCTTTGCTTGGGACACCAAGAACCTGAACACCATGCTGAGGAGAGTCCATTCTCTGGTACCTCTTCTTTCATCATCATCTTCTGAATCTACTTTGCTTCTCTCTTGTGTTGGCTATCCTGTTTCCTGGCTCGCCTGTTTTTATTCTCTTAATTTATTCCTTTATTTTGTTGAAAAACCACTTCCCATAGTTTCTTAAGAAGGAGTGACAGACAGATACAATTTTTGAGAAATTAGGCGTTGGAAAATGCTTTTATTCTGTTTTGATTACTGTAGCTTTGATTACGATAGTAAGTTTTGAAATCAGGAAATGTGATATCTTCAACTTTGTTATTCTTTCTTAAGATTGTTTGACTGTCTAGAGTCCCTTGAGATTCCATAAGAATATTAGAATAAATTTTTCTATTTCTACAAAAAAGTCATTGGAATTTTGGTAGGGATTGAATGGAATACATAGATCTCTCTCTCTCTCTCTCTCTCTCTCTCTCTCTCTCTCTCTCTCTCCTTTTTGGATGTGTTGACATATTAATAATATTAAGTTATTCCAAGCAGAGATATTTTTGACATTTACATTAAAATAGCCTATCGAGGAAGCAAAGAGTCCATGTTCTTTAATTTGCCGTTGAATTTACATCTTGCAAGGCATTTGACTGAAAACCTCAAAATATTTTTATTGGCTGTTTTACAAGCTAATTAGTGGGAATTATAATTACTTTTTTAAATATTATTTGTCACTGAAGAATCCACAGTTTCTCCAGATCAATGGATCCTCACTGTGATTATACACCAGAGTCATCTGAGAGATTTTGTTTGGTCTTGTATTAATATGAAATCCTACTTACCCCATCCCTAAGACATACTGAATCATAATCTCAGGGATTTAAAAACAAAACAAAATCTACCACTAGGTTAAAAACATCTAAGAGCAAACAAAAATAAATATCCACCCCCCAACCCCTCAAAAAAGGACAAGAAGAAAAGGAAGCTTGGGAGAGGTACAAATGCAAAAGAGTGACCCTGAGGGCAATTAACAACATTAGCTCTATTATAGAAAAACAAGCAAATCAACCGCAAAGCTTAATTTTAAAAAAGAAAAGAAAAAGAAAAGAATATAAGGTTTCAAAATATCAATAAATAATAGTTAAATAGACTAAATCACCAGTTAAAAGATGAATGTGGTCAGATTAGACTTTTTGAAAGATCATATCTGTGCTTTTAAAATGGCACACATAAAACATGAAGACAGAGAGGTTAAAAGTAAAGGATGAAAAGAAATAATTTAGACAAATACAAAGAAAAGATAGCTACGCAGTTATTATATATCAATAAAAGACAAAAGTTAAAATGAGAAGCATTATCAAGAATAAAAAGTCACTACAGCATGAGGAAAATTTTAATGTACTGGGATGATGGAATAAGTGTAAATTTTATACTTATTATAATAGGTGATAGATCCACGGAGAATAAACCAAGCCACCACTCATTATAATGAGCAGTTTCAACACAACTTATTTACTTAACGCTGAAGGAGAATAAAAATCAGTGAAAGTGTACAGGATTTGAGCATCACACTGAAGGAGCTTGATTTAATGGATATTTCTAGATATCATCACTCCACAATCAGAAAATACACACACTTCTTAAGCATACATGAATAATTGACAAAAATTAACTACAAATCAGAACATAAAGCAAGCATTAACACATGTCAGAGGATTGGTATCATTTGAAACGACAACCCCTGAACACAATCAAATACATAGAATTCAATAACAAAAATATGATTATTTTAGAAATACAGTTCTAAATAATGATTTCAAAAATAAATCATAATAGAAAAATTTTAAATGGTCAGAACAGTAGAGTTCAGCTTCTAGCCAACATAAAGTAACCATGACAAGGTTTACTCTCTCCCCTTACTGAATAGAAAAACAGACAAATACATACAAAAAATGATTTTTAGACATTAGGCAATAAGTAACACTTTTATAACTCAGAAAAGAGAAAAAAATTAACCCTATAATTTTTCCAGCTCACCCCCTTGTTGTCAGAAGCTTTGCAAGACAGATAACAAAGGAAAGATATCATTAAAATACTGAACAGCCTCCCCCACAAAATTTATCAACCTAGAATTTTTACCCAGCAAAATATTTTTTTCTTTTCTTTTTTGCTACCTTTTGCCTATTTTTATTAAATTGATTGAGTGGTATTGGTTAGTAAAGTTATATAGGTTTCAAGTGTGCAATTACATCGTCTATGTGTTACATTGTGTGCTCACCACCCAGAGTCAGTTCTCCTTCCATCACCACATATTTGACCCCCTTCACCTTCTGGTAACCACTAAACTGTGTCTATGCATTTTGTTTGTTTGTGTGTTTGTCTTATTTGTTTATTGCTTACAGTTTTTATCCCACATATGAGTGAAATTACATGTCTTGACTTTTTCCAAAATTCAAAAGAAAATAAAGCATTTTTTCCAAACAAAGGCTGAGATAATTCATTGCCCTAGACCTACACCATAATAAAAGTTCAAGAAAGATCATAAGGCCAAAAGAAAATTATACTAGAAAAAAGCATAGATTCACAAAAAGAATAAAGAGGAATAGAAATGGTAAAATTCACATTTACATCGCTTTAGAAGATAATAGACTGCTTAGTGTAAAAAAAATAACAATATATAGTGCAGCTTATACACATGTAGAAGGTAACTGTATAAAAAAAATAGCACAAAAAATGGAGAGAGAAATAGATGTATACTATCTTAGGGTTCTTAGAACTACATATAATGTTATATATTACTTTAAATTAGACTATAAGCTTAAGATGTTTATAGTAAACCATAAAACAACAACTAATAAAACAAAGAAATATTGCAAACAAAAAAATAATGGAGATAAAATAAAAACTTTAAAAATTAATTCCAAAGAAGGAAAGAAATGGGGGAAAAAAATAAATGTCAGATGAAAGAAAAACAAATAACAACATGATAGCTACAAGCTGGAAAATATTGAAATGTACATAAACATAAACGATCTAAACACACAAGCTAAAAGGCAGAGACTATGAGATTAGAATTTTGGTAAAGCAAGACCCAACTATAATTCTCTGTAAGAAACCAACTTTAAATATAAAGACACAGATCAGTTAAAAGTAAAATAATGAAAAAGATAGATCTTGCAAGCACTATTCATAAGAAAGCTGAAGAGCTATCTTGGTATCGCATCCAGTAAACATCAGAAAAGAGACTATTACCAGACATAGAAACAAAATAAAAGGATAGATTTACCAAGAGGACATAACAATCCTAAATGGATATGTACCTAGTAGTAGAGATTCAAAATAGGTGAAATAAATACAGAACTGAAAAATAAAATAGATAAATTTGTTAGTGTAGTTTTCCCAACACTTCTCTGCTAGCAATTGATAGAACAAGTGACAGAAAATCAGTAAGAATATAAAATACTTGAAAAATACTATCATCCAATGTGACTTAATTGACATTTATAAATCACACTAGCCAACTACAGCAAAATAGAAATTCTTTTTAAGTACATGTGGAGTATTCTCTAAAATAGACTATATTCTGGGCCATATAACAAAGTCTTAATAAATTTAAGAGCATTGAAATCATGCAAAGAAAATTTCTCTTACTGCTCAAAATTAAACTAGAAATTGATCACAGAAAAATATTGAAAAATCTCCAAATACTTAGAAATCAAACAATACCCTTTTAAATAACTCATGATGCAAATAGTTTGCAATTGAACTAAAAATTTTGACTTAAATGAAAGTGAAAACCCTATCAATCAAAATAAATGAATTACAGATGAAGTAGTGCTTTGAGGGAAATTTGTATTCATGCTTGTATATGGAGATCTGGGGGTAGCAAACTAATGATTTAAGCTTCCACCTTAAGAAACTAAAAAAAAAAAGGAGCAAATTAAACCTACAGTGAGAAAAGGGAAGACAATAATAAAAAACAGAAATTAATTTTTAAAAATAAAACAAAAACAATAAAGAAACATCAATGAAACCATAAACTGGTTCTTCAAAATACATGAAATAAAAACTGACCTCACAACCATGATATCTAAATCTTACAAAATTATGAAAAGTTCGGGACCAAAGTCCTTCATGACATTCATGATATTTAACCTAGAAAACATCTCAGACTTTTAGTAAATTAAATCAAGCAGTGTATTTTCAGAAAAGGCAATACAGCACAAGCAAATAAGGTTTATCCCAGCAATGTAAGGTTGGTTTAACATCCTAAAATCAATACATTTAATTTAGTATATTTGGCAACTGAAAATGGTTCCCCAAAAAATACTCACATCCTAATTCCTGAAACCTGTAAGACTTTATTTGGAAAAATGGTCTTTGTACATGAGAGTAAGTCAAGGATTTTAAGAATAAATGATAATCCTCACCTCAACTGGATTATTCCAGTGGCTCCTAAATGTCATCGTAAGTGTCCTTATAAGGGAGAACCAGAGGGAGATCCACACAGAGGAGGAGGCAATGTGACCACAAAGGCAGAGATTGGCATGATACAGCCACAAGGCAAGGAATACCAACAACCCACTCCACAGAAGAAATCTCCAGTCATGTGCTGGGTAGGGGAGTGTCAGGCACTCACTGAGGGAGTTGAAGAGGGGCCTAGGGGTCTATCACAATTGTCTCTTAAGCAGCTTTTCAAACAATCCTCCATGCCCTACATTAGCCACACACATTCCTTTCCCAAAACCCTTCCAGAGGTAACTGGGGCCTCCAAGATTATGTGATATAAACCAGGTGAGTTCTCAGCTTTCTCAGGTTCATCAAGTAAATTATGATTCATCCATCGACTTTCTAGCTTACAAAATTGTGTTCCTCCATTCTTTCCTCCCACTCTCTCCACCCTTGTGGGTTCAAGTCTTTTAAAACAATCTCTTTGCTGTTGAGTTAGTGGGATTTTGGAAGAGAGCAAAATTAAATGCATGTGTTCAATTTACCATTCTCTGCTCATCCATTCATTTTCAACTTCCAAAGCTATGTTGACAACTCTATTCCACTGTCATCTCCTTGTTATTTTACACTTTTCTTTTAACTTGGAGTCAGTCTAGTGGGGTTCAGGAGGGAGCAGAGATAAATCCTTGTAATTCAATCCACCATGTTTTATTTGAAGCTCTTCAATTATTAGCTTAGGACAAATTCCTTTCTAGAAGTGGAATTACTGTGTCAAAGGGCTTGCTTCCATTGTAAGGCTTTTGGTAGAGATGGTCAAATTGTCCTTCAGGAAAGTTGTGCTGATTTATACTTAAGCCAATGGTATATGAAAGTGTGAGTTTCTCTATACGATAAAGCATTGTGCCCTACTACTCTTTTTAATCTTTATCAAACTCTTAAGGAAAACAAAATCTCATTTTGCATTTATTTTCACTAGTGAATATCAGTCTTTCATATATTTATTGGCTTTTACTTTTGTGAATTGTCTGCATGTGTAATTTGTCCATGCTTACAATTAGGCTATTCATTTTCTTACTGATTTTAAGAGTTGTTATACAGAGAATTTTACTAAATTTTATTTGCAAAAATAAAATACCTAAGAGTCCTTATAAAGAAGAAGCAGAGGGAGATTGACACAGAAGAAGAGAAGGGTTATTTTTATTTTTATTGCAAAAACATCCCACTTTGACAACTTTATTTTTTCACTTCTTATAATAATTTTTAGAGCATGAATTTATACTTTTTATATACTCAAACCTATCAGTATCTTATTTTGTTGCTTTTGCTGTCAAGATTAGAAAGGTTTCCCCTCCTGAGACAGTAAAAATATTATCCTATATTCTCTTTGAATTTTTAATTTAAATATGCAATTAATATAAAATTTATTTTAATATAAAGAATAAATATGGAATCCATATTTTTCTCTAAAAAGACGCCATTTGGAAATGCCATTTATCAGATAACCTATCCTTTCCCTCCTTATAAACTCTATTCTTTTTTTTTTTAAAGATTTATTTTATTGATTTTTTTTTAATTTTTTAATTTTTATTTTTTTTAATTTATTGTTATTGTTTTTGACAGAGAGAGAGAGATACAGAGACAGAGAGAAGGGGGAGGGCCCAGAACAGTCTCCATAGTTGCACATCATTGGTTTTTCCACATAGTTTCATTCCACAGGTGGGAGCAGGGCTGCACAGGGCAGGAACTGGGCCGGGGTCTCGCCCCGGTGAGAACTGAACTGGGGGCACTCCCCAGCTCAGCATATGGGTCCACACGGGCTGGGGCCGGGATTCGATCCTTGGTCCCCGGGGCTGCAAAGTGAGCATTCAACCCACTGAGCCATCCCGGCGTCCCCAATTTTATTGATTTTTGACAGAGAGAAACAGAGACAGAGAGAGACAGAGAGAAGGGGGAGGGCCCAGAGCAGTCTCCATAGTTGACATTAGTTTTCCATATAGTTTCACTCCACAGGTGGGCACGGGGCTGCGCAGGGCAGGAACTGGGCCAGGAGCCACCCACATAGGCCCCGGCAAGAACTGAACTGGGGGCACACCCTAGTTCAGCACGTGGGTTCGCATGGGCCGGGACCAGGATTCTATCCTCAGATCCTCGGTCCCCGGGGCTTCAAAGCGAGCACTTAACCCGCTGAGCTATCCCAGCTTTCCCTGAACTCTATTCTTAACTTTCTTTACCTGATAGTAAATTCTTATAAATACTTGTCTGGGTTTGGACTTTCTATTCACTTTCACTTCTAAACAGTCTATTTTGATAATGATATTATACTCTTTTATTAGTTTTAAAACATTTTATTATCTAAAAGGAAAAGTATCTACTCATTAATTCTTTGTCATAATTTTATTGACTATTTCTTCATACTGAATCTTTGCTTAAACTTGAGAACATTTTTTATATTGGGTGTCTGAATAAACTTTAAATCATTGAGTTTTGATGAGAATCATATAAAATTAATAGATTAACTTGAAAATTGATCTATTTATGGTACAGTCTTCCCATGAAGAAATTAAATGTAATATCTATAATTATTGCTAGTTGGTTGAGTTATGTAACATTGTTAATATTTGACCATTTTGACCTACAGAAGCTATAATTTTGTATGGTTTAATATAGTAGTACCCAGGAGATTGTTTTCTAGATTTGTTTTTTCATTTTTCAGTGGAACTCAGGTGCAGAGAATTGGATTAATTCTAACCATCAGTTCATGACTCTCGCTGGTTCACACATGACCTGCTTTTATGTATTCATTTCTTTAGTTGGGTGGTCCACAGGGTAGCTTGTCTCCCACATGGTTGCCATCCGTTCCTCTCTTCTCAGATTGCGTGCCTTTCCCTCTTGGACAGGCGAAGTCTGTTTCTCCCTTCCCTTGATATCTGAGGCTGGATCATGAGAAGTCTTACAGCTGCCATCTAGGTCCCTCAGTGCGGTCACTCTAGAGTTTTGAGCCACTATAGAATAAGTCCACCTACCTTGACGCTACCATGCTATGAGAAAGCCTAGTTCTGTGGCGATAAAGAGAGAAGTGCCTGGCCAGTCCTCACTGTTCGACTCATCCCAGCATACCTCAGCCATTATGGAGCAAAGACAAACAAAGCCCTCTGTGCCCTGTCTAAATTTCTAACCCAGAGAATCATCAAGCATAATAACAAGTGTTATGTTAAGTCATTAATCTTGGGGTGGCTTTTTATGCAGAAATAAATAATTAAATTGGATGGTTAATTAGTTAGCTAGTTATAATTACACAAGTATACATGAACCCACCACCCAAAACAAAAGCTTGGAGCTTGACAATAACTTGCATCTAACATCTAACCACCTCCCATTCCTCCTTCCTCTGCTCCCCTTCTTCCTCTTCTTCTCCCTCTATTTAACTTTGGGAAATTTATCATCATTATTTTTTCAGATATGTCCTCCTCTACATTTTTTATTTTTCTCTCTTTCTGGCACTTCCATGAACTGGGTTAAATGTTAGCACTTCTACTCTTATCTTCCATGAGTCTTGGCTTTCCTTTTTATATTTTCTATTTCTTTGTCTTTTTCTCCTTCCTTAAAGGAGATTATCTCAAGCTTGTTTTCCATATCACTAATTCATGTCCCCAGGTAGGTCCTGTCTGCTACTTATCCCCATTATTCTATTTATTTAACTACTGTATTTTTATACCTCATATTTCTACTTGATCATTATGTTTTCTTGTTCTAAGATGTTAGATATTGCTAATATCTCCCCTTATCACTTTTAGCTTACTCCTCTAATTTTAAATTGTTGATCTGTCTGTTTTAATTATGTCTCTTGCTGAAGGAATATGTACTCCAGCTGTGTGTTATTTTTTGTTTCGAACAGCCATGATTCTAGCCTGTCTTATTTTGGCCTGAGCTCATTTCTGCTGGGGATATTGTCTTCTCTGTTAGTCAGTACAACTTAGAGAAGACCAGACCCCTGTCTATGTGAGTCCAAGGAGCTGAGGGGTAGAGGGTGGAAAAGTCCTAGGATGAAGAGGAAAAGGCACCAGAAACCTACCTCAATCACTACTCACCTCACAAAGCAGCTCCTTGGGACTGGGTTTCATTCACCCTTGGCAAGCCAGGAAGAAAACAGCACTGTGAGAAGACCAACCCTCCTGCCCCATTCCCAGATATGACTCACCTGCTCTGGGACTTGGAGAGGGAGAGGGAGAGAAGCAAAAGTCTGAAGTTAATTAACCTCTACCTGTGTTTCTTTGTTCCTCAAACTTATCCTGTGGTTCTGGGATGAGCCCTATTTTACCAGAGTGTGCTTATTCTTTTCACGTAGGCATGCCCTTGGTTTGCTAATATGTTATTGATGTTTCATTTGTAGGCATATTATTCAGTAGCTTTCTGTTTTATGCTGTTCCATAAAGTTTTTGTACTAGAGTTCAATAAATTTCATTCAATAAATTGAAAACTCTTCTTTATTCACTAAAGCAATTTAAGTTGCATAGAAATTCTGTTTTGAAATAAAGCACCTGTGAGCTGATCTATATTTTGTGTCTATGGTACAGTTTGGAGTAAACGAAAGAGGACAAAGTTCTTCACAAGCTTCTTGATTTATTTCATGTTTATTGCTCTAGTCAGACTTTTCTTTTCTTGACTCTATTTTAGTTACATTTTCTTAAACCTCAATTATTAATCTAAATTTTCAAATTTCTTAGCCTTATGGTTGTTTTCTTTTTAATATAAGTTTTATGAAAGTATACTTTATATTCCAAATTCACTCATTTTAAGTGTATAGTTCAAAAGGTTTTAACAAATTAATGCATTCCTGTAACTTCCACCAAAAATATAAAGGTTTTCTGTTGTGACCAATACCTTCTTCCCACCCCTGCCCCCAGGCAAAAATTGCTCTGCTTTCTACCACTATAACTGCTTTTCCTAGAATTTCATAGGAATGGAATCAAGCAGGTTGTGATTTCTGTCTGAATTATTTTGCTCAGCATGTTTTTTGAGATTTATCTATGCATATATCAATAATTTGTCCTTTTTTATTATTGAATATATTGTACAGATATACCGTACCAGAATGTGTTCATTCATTCATCAGTTGAAAATTTGGATTATTTCCAGTTGAGGTTGGAAAAAAAAAATGGCTTTCTAAAAGATATTATTATACTAATCCCTGGAACCTGTAAATGTTACTTTATATGGAAAAAAGCATCTTTGCAGGTGTGATTTGATTGTCTTAAGATGGGGAGATTATCCTGGCTTAGCAGGGTGGGCCTTAAATGCATTCAGGTGTATCCTTATAAGAGAGAGGTGACAAGACAAGGGATAACAAGTGCTGGAGAGGCTGTGGACAAAAAGGAACCCTCATACACTGCTGGTGGGAATGTAAACTGGTACAACCACTATGGAAGGCTGTATGGAGATTCCTC
>PVKE010047113.1:0-12030 GCA_004027555.1 Craseonycteris thonglongyai | reverse complement strand
CTTTTACTGTGAAGTTACTAAATACCATTCTCACCATAACTGCCAACTGTGCGGTGTCTGATATATCTGTTGACTTGTCAAATTGCAGAGAGAAGCAGTCACATATTTCCAAGTCAGTCTTTAACTGAGTTTGCAAGTCTTTTGAAATTGCATGTATTCTTCTTGTGACTGTGTTATTTGACAACTGTAGGTCTTGTATTGCCGACATAATCTCATGCTTATTAGAATATTCCTCAAACAAACAGTTGGCAGCAGTCAGACATGCTTCTTTTAACAATTCACCATCCTGGAAAGGTTTTTTTCTTCTTTGCGAGCATGTGAGAAATTTTGAAAGAAGCAATGGTTGCCTTTGTAGATTTTTCCACATGTCTAGTGAAAACAGTCTGTTGAGTAAACTTAATTTTAGTTGATTTATTTTTTTCTTCAGATTTAAGTGGATAATTCGTATCAAAAGTGGTATGACTTGTCTGAAAGTGACGTTCAACATTGTTTTTTCGGCACTGCAATACTACTGCCACACAACAGGCAAACGCATTTACCTTTTAAATTAATGAAACAATATGATTCCTCCCAGTCTGTGTTAAAATCATAGGTCCGTTTTCTCTTATTTGGTCCACTCATTTTAGTCCAAAAAAAATAAAAATAAAAATAGTTATAGAACTACAATATCATATCAAATTGCCACCATAATAATAGATGACCTACCTCGCTTTTAGTTCATTTAAAATCGAATATATCAAAACACTGTGATCCTAGCAAACTGTCACGACCCGATCAGTCCAGCAACCGCAATGAAAATGGCAACTTGGCATCTCCCGGTTGGGGGGAGGAGAGTTTAAAGAGTGCAGCGGCTAAACAAGACGCGACATGTACAAAGGCGAAAGCTAGGGAAAAACTTATACGTACGATATCGCAAACATACCAACGAATATAATAAACCTGTGTAGATACTCAAACAATATTTTAAAATTCTAACAAATGTATAAAAATAAATTATAGTTTTACTTAGTGTTTATGAAAAACTTCTGATGCAGTCAAATAATGGCGGGCGCACACATGGCGCCCACGGGCACAGGGTTGGGAATCCCTGGCCTAGAGAAACCTTTTAAGATCATTTAGTACAGTGCTTCCCAACCTTTTTCCACTTGTGTGCCCCTTTTAAACCCATTTCTATAAATTGTTTACCCCTTGTTTTTAAAACAATTGTTGTTAAATATTGACACTTGTTCAGTGGTTATCTTAATGTTAAAATAGTGGAAATGAGGTAATAAGTTACAAATGAAAAATTACACTAAAAGTACAAACCACAGATTTAATTTTACAGTATTCATAATATTTAAATATTGTTACTGATCATTTTTTGTGTTCCCCTGAACAGCCCAGCATGTACCCCCTGGGGTACCTGTACCACTGCCTGGGAACCAATAATCAAGTACAATCTAAGCATTTCATTAACACTTAAGCAAGTAATAATTAAGAGATGGGAAATTCCTTCTAGGTCTGGATTTCCCAGTTCTAAAATCATAGTGAGTAATAAGCTAGCTACATTAACCCTCTTATCCCCTCCCTTCCACTAAAATATAAGGTGTATTGTAAAGACATTGAACCTTATTGTTAAAACAATTTCTTGATTTAAATCAGCCAACTTCTGATAGTTCAAAGACAAGGTGTAAAAAAAATGAGTGAGTAAAGTTCTGAAATAAATTTTGATTTGTGAAATTTAATGTTGACTGCAATGAGGCAGAGCCTTTGGTGTTGTTTTAGTGCAGATTCCTTACGGTTCTAGGCTGAATACAGATTTGACCCTTTATAATGCCACTCTTTTAAATACAGTTAGATAAGTTTTCAGATACGTAATCCAAACCACTTAAATAGGACACATCCTAGAATTTGATTTAAATTGTCAGTAAACTTGATTTTAAAAATCTGGCATGGGGAAGCCGGGATGGCTCAGTGGGTTAAGCGCTCACTTTGCAGCTCCAGGGACCAAGGATAGAATCCCAGCCCCGGCCCATGTGGACACATATGCTGAACTGAGGAGTGCCCCCAGTTCAGTTCTTACCTGGGTCAAAACCCCGGCCCAGTTCCTGCCCTGTGCATTCCCCACTCCCACCTGTGGAATGAAGCTATGTGGAAAAACAAATGGTGGAGACTGTGGAGACTATGTGGAGACAAATGATGCAACTATGGAGACTGTTCTGGGCCCTCCCCCTTCTCTCTGTCTCTGTCTCTCTCTCTCTGTCAAAAACAATAAAATCAAAAAATCTGGCAAAGCTCTCAAAAGATGTACTACTTCTCAAATGAATTGTAATTACTCATTTCAAATTCTTTAGGAAACAGTTTTTAAATTCTATCCTAATCTGCTAGCTGTCAAATAATATTCAGTCTTAAAAACTTAGAGTCTACTTTATGTCTGCTTGACCCTACTCTTTGGACACTGGTAATACTGCAGTGAATAAAATTAACAAACTTCCAGAGTTTAACAGTATCCCAGAATTTAACAATCTAACAGAAGACAAACTAGTAAATACATCAGGTGATAATGGAGAAAAGGGCCAAAGGGTATGTAGGTTAATGACACAAGTGACATTTGTTGCCATATTGTATAGACATGATAGTCAGGCAAGCCTTTTTAATAGAATCAAATTCTGAGGGACCCAGTTCCCTTTTTTTTTTTCTGGAAAAGTATTTTAGGCCCAGGAACAAATGCAAAGACTTAGGTTGCAGGGATACTGGGCAGACCCGTTAGAGAGCTGTATGTGGCCATGGGACAGGTAAAATGTGACTGAGTAAGGATGATAGCAGGGAAAGTTCAGAATCTATCTAGTATTTCTTGTTAAATTGGCTCTGGGTATGAGAGAAAGATGAGTCAAGGATGACTCGGATGTGTTGACTTGAGCCATTTACCAAGGAGGGAAAAAATTCAGGAAAAACAGTCTCTCTTAACGTGTCTTTTTATATTAAGTCTGTGTGTCTATTAGAAATACATTCTGAAATATTTGTGTATAAACTATATCATGTTTGAGAATTGCTTTAATATATTCTAGAAGAATAAGGAGGGATAATTGAAATAGCGTTGGCAGAATATTCATAGTTGTTAAAGCTGGATTATGGGTTCATGAGGTTTCATTATACAGTTCTACTTTTATACATGTTTGACATTATCCATAATACTTTTTTTTAAACAAAATAAATTAGGGGGAAAAAAAAGAAAAGATGGTTCCAAAATGTAACGTGAAATTTGGAATGCTGTGTGGTAATTTTCAATGAAACCCTGCCTTTTCTTTTCAGTATTTAGTGAATAACAGAGATGCTCAGGATGGGTTAAATGCTCTCTTTGAATCCCACGTCCAGCCCCATATGCTGAACTGGGGTGTGGCCCCCAGTTCAGCTCTTGCCAAAGCAAGCTGGCCAAGTGGGAGGCTCCTAGCTTGTGGGGGTGTGCCTCCCATGTGGGAGGCCCACACCGAGTTCCCACCCTGTGCCGCCTCCCTGCCCACCTGTGTAGAATGAAGCTGTCAAAAGCAGATGGGGTGCAGCTGTGGAGACTGCTCTGGGCTCTCCCCTTCTCTCTGTCTCTCTCTGTCAAGAACAATAAAATAAATCTTAAAAAACAAAACAAAACTGAATTCCCTGTCCAAATTGAGTTGACATAAGTATAGTGCCAAAGTGCCAGGTTTCATGCTAAGAATAGCAGAAGTGCTATGCTAGCTACTCACTATAAGTAGGAAGGACAGTAAGAATGGAATTAAGTGTTCACATTTCTAAATAATAATTTCTATTCAAATTATACCTTAAGGAAGAAGCCATTCTTTGGTTGGTCAATTGCCATACATTTTTTTCATTTTACTTAAAACATGTTTAAGTTAAAAATTAAACTTGTTTCAGTAAAGCTGGGACGGCTCAGCAGGTTAAACGCTTGCTTTGCAGCACTGGGGACCGAGGATCAAATTCCGGGTTCGGCCTGTGCAGCCCGTATGCTGAACCGAGGTGTGCTTCCCATGTGAGAGGCCCCCAGTTTGGTTCTCACCCGCTGGTTTGGCCCCTGACTCCAGGGTGCATGCCTCCCATGTGGGCAGCCCCTTGATGAGTTCCTGCCCTGCCCAGCCCCCAATCACCTGTGAGGAACAAAACCACATCGAAAATTGATGACATACAACTATGGAGACTGCTTTGGACCCTCCACCTACTCTCTTTCTTTATCTCTGCAAAAAGAATAAAATAAATCTTAAAAAAAAAAAAATGTGTTTCTTGTTTTAAAAAAGTGAAATCGAACTATTAAAGCATGTAAATGGGTCTCATCCTTCCACTAACCCTTCTATACTTTTTTTATATTCCATGGTACTTAAAAAAAAAAGTGTTAAGGTAAAATACATAAATGACTAGGAATATTCATTACTTAACAGTTTATTGTGGTAGTTATGTTATTTTTAACTCCCTAAAAACAAGAGTACAAAAACATCAGGTAATTTATCCTCTTATCAATTGTTACTTTATTAGTTTCTGAAAAGCCATTTATTAGTTCTTAGACTCTCTTCTGTCCAAAGTCCTTAGTTAACCATTAAATATTCCTACCTTGCCTTGTCTTTTCTCTCACATGTAAGTACTATTCTTATCAAATTATTTTTTAATTTAGAAAGCATTTTGTACTTTTCTAACTGACTTTTGTTCACAGGCTAAACTCATCTTGAATGCCCTCTGCCACCTCTCTGTGTAATCTTTTCTTCCCTCAAAATGCAACTTCAAATCCATCTCAGACCACAGAAGCTTGGTGTGAAATCCTATGTCATTTTTCAGTTTTGTATGATTAAGTGGCATTTTTCTTCTAATGAACTATTATGTAAGTTCTCTTGGAGCTCTAAAGGTCTGTTACTCTGTGGCTTTCATATCTCTAATAAGATTCCATGTCCTAAGGTATCAACTCTGTTTTTTACTCAACTCCCTTCTCAAAATATCCAACATGGTTCTTTTAAATTTTTTATGTCTTTTGAGCCAGGCAAGGTAGTATCCACAAGCAAATTTTACTGTTTGAATCATTTAGCATATTAAATAATTGTGTTCTTTTATTAGTATTTTTCTGACATTAGATCTACTGACTTTGAAGTTAATACCAGTCTAAAATAGCAAAATATTTCATTCAACCTGTATCTTTAGAGTACCTTCTAGGTGCTTGGCTTTGAAGGCTACAAAAATGAATGAGACCTACTTGCTGTACTCAAGGACTTCATAGTCTGTTCCAGTTTGTCATAATTAAATATTGTACTCTTTGTAGTACATACGCATTTTGTGGATTACCGTATTTTCTGGCGTATAAGACGACCGGGCGTATAAGACGACGACCCCCTAATTTTACAGTTAAAACATAGGTTTAGGCCTATATTCGCTGTATAAGACTACCCCCCACTTCCGAGGCTGTAGTCTTATACAGCGAATATAGGCCTAAACCTATGTTTTAACTGTAAAATTAGGGGGTCGTCTTATACGCTGGAAAATACAGTAATAATTTCCTTAGTGGACACATTTTAAATTCAGAATTGATATTGAAGCAAAACTTTGCTCACAATCTTTAAGAGGGTTTACTTTCTAAAAAATACATTCTCAAACTACATTACTTAGGGAGGGGGTTTATTTTAGTTTTCTAGTGTTTTCTTTGAACTGACTACTAAAGTTACACTATGAACTTCATGAATGCCACTTCCTGAAGTTGCAAGCTTAGCTTTGATCTCCCATTTAATTTAGCAAGAATTAATGGCGTGTCTGTGCTAGAGATGTAAAAATGAATAGGCTGTCACTCTCAATTAGCTCCTGTCAGGTACTATCTGGATATAATGCAATTGGCCAAAATTCTCAAGCGCTGCTGAAATCCCATTTTCTTTATAGAACGTAAACTTCTAGTAACTTCACCATATCTTTCAAATCCTAATAAAATATGTGACATTCTAGTGCATATGTTTTCTCATTGCGTACAAATATGTCTGTGTACTTAGTGCTACCCAAAACTGTTCACATCCTTTGGTGCTATTGAATATACACTTGGTGAAAGATGGTATATTAACTTGATGTCAAAATAATTATGTATGAGCTTTTAGAACAGTGGTTTTCAGTTTTAGCTGTACTTTAAATTATCTGAGGATGGGGAAGCTGGGATGGCTCAGTGGGTTAAGCGCTCACTTTGCAGTGCCAGGGACCGGGGATCGAATCCCGGCCCTGGCCTGTGCGGAACCATATGCTGAACTGGGAGCTCCCCCAGTTCAGTTCTCTCTCTCTCTCTCTCTCTCTCTCTGTCAAAAATAAAAAAATAAAAAAATATATATTAAATTATCTGAGGGATCTTTACAGGCTGTACCCCCAGCCCAGTTAAATTAGAATCCTTAGGGTTGGGTTTGGCGTACAGAAGTTTTTTTGATAGCCTCCCCCAGGTAATTCCAAAGAGCATCCAAAATTGAGAGCCAGTTGGGAAGGTTCGACTTTACAGTTTACTAGTACATTATATTCACAATGTTATACATTTTCCCCCAAGAAGTTTGTCACTTTTAAAATATTACTTTATGCAAAGAGTTGATGATTAGAATTTATGTTAAATAGATGTGTTTAATCATCAGTTTTCAACACAGTTTCATTCCACACAAGTGGGCGGGGCCGCATAGGGTGGGAACTGGGCTGGAGGCCTCCTGCATGGGAGGCGTGCTCTCTCACGCTAGGGGCGAACCTGGGGGCAAGAACAGAACTGAAGGCCTCTCACATGGGAAGCACACCCCAGTTTAGCTTATAGGTCCACACAGGCCAGGCCTGGGATTTCGATCCTCAGTCCCCGGGACTGCAAAGAGAGCTCTTAATCCGCTGAGCTATCCTGGTCTCCCCACTATTTATAAACTTTGTTTAGTAATTTCTAGCCCATATGTTTAATTCTAGTGTGTTTCTAAAACATCTGTTAGATAAAGTTTAACAATTTTATGTACTGAAAAAAATAGGCCTTCAGGTTTGTACTGTTTAGATAATATTTTTCCTTTAGCTCTCCTATAACAGAAACCATGTTTTACAAGTTCTTAACAGAGTGCCTTGCACAAAGACTAACCTAACAAATACTGACTTTTGAAGTATAGATCTTTTGGTTGTATTAATCTTTTCTTGGGCATTAAATATAAAGGACTTCTACCAAAAATTAGTATTTAATATGCATAAAAGTGGTACTAAAGATCTTCTAGAAATGTAACTGGAAGAGTACACTATTTCTTTGGATCTTTACATACATAGCTCATTTTTTATCATTCAGTCTCAAGTTAGTAATTACTTGCTCTGAGAGGCTGTTTTTCTAAGCATTTATATCTCTCAATCCTCAAATTTCTGCTCCCTCTTTTTAGGCCAAGGTGGCATATCCCTCCCGCTTTCACTGATTTCCCTCTCCCACCTCCTAGAATGAATTCTTCCTTCCTCTATACTTGAATTCATTAATTCACTTAGTTAATCATTCAGTAACTCATTCAAGAGACAATAGGCCCACCTATGTTGGTCCTCTCTCCACCATCTTTTTATCTTTGTATTTTTATTATCAAATTATTTATTGTTTATTGTCTGTCTTCTCCATTGAAACATAAGACCTTAAAAGCAGAAACCTTGTCTTTCTTTTTTTAATTAATCACTTTATTTTATTTTATTTTTTTATTGTTTTAGAGAGAGAGAGAGAGAGATACAGAGACAGAGAGAGAACTGAACGGGGGCACCCCCCCAGTTCAGCATATGGGTCCGAACAGGCTGGGGCCAGGATTCAATCCGGGGTCCCTGGCGCTGCAAAGTGAGCGCTCAACCCGCTGAGCCATCCCGGCTTCCCCATTGTCTGTTTTTTGATTGCTAAAACCCATGGGCTTAAAATAATACCTAGCATTTATAGAGGTGCTTCTTAATAAGTATTTATGAAGGAATGAATAGATTGAATATACGGTATACTTATTAAGATGCAAGGTGAAGAATTTTACTCTGTTGGTAGATCCTCCATTATAGATAATGTTCACCTCAATGTTTCCCTTTTCTATCCTATCTTCCCTTTTGGCTATTTTATCTGGAAGATAATCTATTTAACTATCTGAAGTAGTAGACTTCAAACATGGGGAATTCTAATCTATAGCTTTGTAGGATGGCTATTGCTTAGACCCAATCTCCAGGATCTGTAGAGAAGATCAGAGTTCTCTTAAGAATGAGATTGCAGTTACCCAAGTGACCTTGGGATCAGGGTTTTGATCTTTTGTCCAATACCTCTCCTGTACTCAAGTTACTGTGCACTGCAGGTTTATGGGTTTAGGCAAGATCTTTGGAACTGCTTTTCTCAGTCCCACCCATTGATTGGGTCAGGTCTTGACTACTGGCCAGTCTCAAAAAGACCCAAAAGACTTTACAAAAACTATTGAAGCTGTTATTTCTAGCCATCTGAACAAGACCTTTGGTGGGGAGTGGTAGCCAGAAATCTAAGAATAACATTCTATAAAACCTTTCTGCCAAAAGTGCTAACTGATAATCAATTGAAAGTATTAGACCAAGAAGAATGCCAGAAGAAACAAATAATAGAACTCAGAAAAATGAAGTAGTAGAAGATACTTTAAGACATGAGAGAGAAAAAATAAAAAGCAAGGTGAACATTATATTTTGTTAGCCAGAAATGAGTCATGACTAAAGAGCATGGAATCAGTGTCAGTGATATACTTCTGTTACAATAGGGGAAAGCCACATATTCTAGAAAAAAGATTGTGTGCATGCATAATAAGCAGCCCAAGTCATCATCAATTCTACCGTGTTTCCCCGAAAGTAAGACATCCCCCGAAAATAAGACCTACTTAACAGTTTTGCCTCTCACTGAAATACGTATAAGGCATCTCCCCGAAAATAAGACCTAGCGCATCTTTGGGAGCAAAAATTAATATAAGACACTGTCTTATTTTCGGGGAAACAGGGTAAGACACTGTCTTATTTTCAGGGAAACAGGGTATAAGACTGTCTTATTTTTGGGAAAACAGGGTAGTATTTAATTAAAAGTATCCAGAACTCTCCATAAAATCCACATGGAAATTTTTTTACTTGTTGTATGGACAATGCCAACTTTTCTCAAAACCAATACAAGATAATAAAAATTGATACCTTGAGCATATTTAACTACATTTTATGATCCATAAAAGATATTCCCATAGTATGAATAGGATATATTCCAAAAGTTGTCTATAAATCAGTTGGTAGAGAAAGAACTTAAATGATAGTTTCCCAGAACATCCCATAAAAGCCTATCTAACTAGGTGTGATTAAATGCCAATAATACAAAGCCACATTAAACATACACAGCCCTTTTTAAATTCATAATAATAACCAGGCATTGAACAAAATGGTTTACATGTATGCCTTTCTCAAAGCACTATAAGATACATACTGTCTTTTTTTATGATAGAGGATACCTTAAAAAAAAAATTTAAAAGCTTACTCAGGTTGCACAATATCTCAGCCAGGATATGAATTCAGATTCAACTGACTCAAAGCTCTTACTCCTTACCACTATACTAACCTGCCTTTATAAGTAAGAAATATTTATATACTCTTTCACATACCAGGCAGTAATCTATATTTTCTACAGAACATACATTTTAGCACAACTAAAGATATGATTCAAGTATAAGATAGGATTGTAATAAATGCCACAAAGAGGTATAAATTATAGGAGCAAAAACAAGTCACATTCATATGCAGTGGTTTACAAACAATTATTTGTATGTTTGGAATTGTTTGGATTTCAGTTTTCTTTTTAATTATTGAGATAGGTTCCTAAAATGTATTTGAGGTATGTTTGTTTACTTATTTATTTATTATAATCAATAACAGTTCACAGAAGAAAAGCTTGGCCAGGCAGAGAAGACAGAGTTGGATGCTCACTTAGAGAACCTCCTTAGCAAAGCTGAATGTACCAAAATATGGACAGAAAAAATAATGAAACAAACTGAAGTATTATTGCAGCCAAATCCAAGTAAGAAACTTTTTACCTTTTATCTACTTTATTGGCTTTAACTTTATTATTTAAATGTACTGTTAGTAAGTAGGCTTTTTAATGTAAATAAAGTTTTCATGGCTATTGGAAAATAATATTTTGGTTTGTGGCTTTAAGGTTTATGGTTATGTTTTTGTGAACTGAGTGATAAACACTTCATTGTGTACCCTCTAAAAAATTGGCAAATACTGTTTAACAGGCCTTTGTAGAATCCTCTTGAAAACCCAATTTCAGGTAGTGACTTTGAATTTTAAGAATTATGAAGGGCTGTGAAATAAATAAATGTTCCTTTTTCACACAGGAAAGAATTATTAGTAAATTATTAAGGGAAAAAAGAAAATTAATTACCAATTATGTTTATGTTAAGTTTTACATTTTTACATAAATTATTTCATTTGATTTTTATACAACTCAAAGTTTTCAGGTCACTCAATTCAACCTTGCAAATAAGGTGCACAATAATTGTTTATTAAATAAAACTCACAAGTTAGCATTTTGTCCAGTGTACATAGATAATAAGAAATGGAACTTGAACTAAAATGAGATGTATTGACAGTCTTTTCACTGCGAGCTTACCATATCAGAAGTGAAGGACAAAGGCAATAATACATGCTTTCCTTTCCCTTTTTGCCACTGTTATTGTGACCATCTTGTGAATGCCATAAGCTTACCTTTAATACTAACTTAAAATTCCAAACTTTAAATTTTGTTGCTATTACATAAACCTCATACACTATAAAGAATATTAGTAATTCTGTGCCATTTTACATTGTGGTAACCTTTTAAAATAGGTTTAAAATAACCTTTACACTTTGAGGCCTATTGTCTGGGTACCATGTAGTGCCTCTTACTCATTTACGGCTACCTGAATTATATACCATGACACCTTAAAGGAAACCACGTTTTTCCTTTTGTTCCTTGCTCTACCTAGACTTCTGCACATACATAGTCTGTACTACCAGGTGTTTTTCGGCATGGTGAAAAAGTTCATACATGAGTGGTAAATAGTGGAATGGTGTCAGTATAAGGAAGTGACAGCAGCTCATACAGTGGTGCTTCGGGATACCTTATATCCATATTTTCAAAAGTATAAGTTCCTGATTTTGAAAATACAAACCATGTGTTCAGAGTTAAAAGACATTATATGAATGAGGCAAAAGCAACTTCACTGGCTATTAAGTGAATACCAGCCCTTTTCTGGAACATAAAATCCCAAAAGATACTCATAATAATTTTACTTTATTTTAAAATATTTTTGTTCCAAAATATTTTATCGTATGTTTCTTAGAGCTATATAATACTCTAACATATAAATAAAAATTATATATTAAGATATATATTGGAAAGCATCCTAACTTTATATTTATTTTACAGTGATAAATGGCTAATAGTGGAAAGAAACAGTCCTTTAAATAGTTTTGCTCTTTTGAAATCATTGGTAATTTTAAGCCTTTTTCCTAGATGCCAGGATAGAAGAATTTGTTTATGAGAAACTGGATAGAAAAGCTCCAAGTCGCATAAATAACCCAGAACTTTTGGGACAATATATGATTGATGCAGGCACTGAGTTTGGCCCAGGAACAGCCTATGGTAAGTGAAAGGCAAAATTGTTTGTTAAGAAATAATTTCACTTTTAGGTTTTTACTGCATAGAGACATCATTAACATTAGTGGAATGCATTTTAAGTTCAAATTTTTTATGTTAAAATTTTGGATGAAGTGAGAATAATAGGTAATTAAAAATATGCATAGTTCAATTTAAGATTTACTATATCTAAATATTAATATATATTCTGAGAATTCACATGACCTTTTTTACCGTATTTTCCGGCGTATAAGACAACCGGGCGTATAAGACGACCCCCTAATTTTACAGTTAAAACATAGGTTTAGGCCTATATTCGCTGTATAAGACTACAGCCTCGGAAGTGGGGGGTAGTCTTATACAGCGAATATAGGCCTAAACCTATGTTTTAACTGTAAAATTAGGGGGTCGTCTTATACGCCCGGTCG
>PVKE010047112.1:0-12033 GCA_004027555.1 Craseonycteris thonglongyai | reverse complement strand
TATGGTTCGAGCTGTCGAGTTCAGCCATCGCGTTGACGGGGTTCTGTCCTTGTACAGGGGAATTTTGAAGGAAAAGAAAACACAAAGACAACAACTACCCATCACCATGTTTCTCTCCAAGGTCAAGCCCCCGGCTCTCCCGTCAGCGCCTCCAGCAGAAGAGTCTCCGAGGGAGCCTAACGCTTCTACCAGTCACGTGAGAGCCTCTCCTCCGCCACCCACACAAGACTCTTCGCCTCTCTCAGAAAGCCATGTTGATTAACGTTTATTACTGTATAAGGTTTTGTCATTAACCTTATTAATTAGCACTGACACGTTTAAGTAAATACGTAGACTGTTGTCATTTTTGTCTTAAATGAGTAAAGTATGAATACTGTTTACATATTTAAAACATTCTTGTACCTGCATACACGAAAATTCCTAGGGGCAAATCCTACTTTGTGGATTTTCAGCTTTTGGGGAAGGTTCTGGTCCCCATTAACTGTGAAAAACGAGGGATCACTATACATTACAGAGTCAGAGATCCAGCATGCAGAAGAGATTACATAATTTCTCCTATTTCTACTATTACTTCCACTCCTCTTGTCTGGTGCCTTAATCCATTCAAATCTGTATTCTTCTCTTTTCTCTTACTTTCTTTCTTTCTTTGCTTTCTTTTGGATGTAAATATTCTCACCCAAACTGTTTCCCATGTCTTTTGGGAGATAGTTCTATCATAATCGCATTAATAGCCTAAGACAAAATTACCATTTTCACCGGGAACCTATGTGATTTTTACTAACCAATGCCACCCCAATAAATTTAACAATAAAAAGAATATATTATTTTATTATTCCCAGTTGAAACAAGATTGTGACACCCCTCTCAGAATGATGTACAAGTTGTGGTATTTCATATGGAAGCCATTAGTCACATTTGATTATTTAAAGGTAAATTAATTAAAATTAAATAAAACTTAAATTTAGTTTCTTAGTTGCACTAGTCACTTTTCAGTTGCTCAGAAGTCAGCTGTGTCTCCCATACCATATAGTGCAGATAGACTATTTCCATCATGGATGGAGATTCTACTGGACAGAGCTAACTCGATCTCCTTTGCCTTGAAGTATTTCAGGATACGCTATCACAGACATGAGGGCTGTCAGAAAGGATCCAGCCATGTAACCATTCTTGTTATACTGACAATGGCTGGCTTTTCTCCAGACAGCCCTAGATGCTGCTTTGGCATATTGATTATTTTGAACTAAAATCACTTGAACAATAAATGCTGGGAGAGGCATGCTCTGAACCTCCCTTATCTACCTAAAGACAGTTTCTCCAAAAATGATCTCAACTGTCATAAATCCCTTCTCCTGGAGTTCTGTCAACCAAGGAAGATTGAATCCTAGCTAAAGAGAAGAGACCAGAAGTTAGCACCGCATCCAGACAAGCTTTGTCATGAACTATCATATCTCCCATTGATTCTTCCAAGGACCCATTCATCTTTTTATAAATCTTGACTCTCCACTAAGTTCCTATATCTCCTCTTCTCCTGTTCAGATGGTATATAAGCTTCCACATTTTATTATTGTGAGAGGGGTGTTCACTGTTTTTCCTGTGATGTCCCCATGCATGTAATATTAAAAATGAACAAATGTATATGCCTAGTCTGCTGTTCATCTGTCTATTGTCCAACACATTTTTTAGATCCACCTATTGAAATCAGGATAATAAAAGGAAAGTTTTTATACCCATGTATCCCAGACCTGGAACAATCAGGCCTGATTTTACATTTTCAACCTTAACTTCCGCTATGTGAACAGTTTATCATCCTTATTTGAACCTTCCATTCCTTTTCAGCTGACTTACATGCTCTCTAGGAGTTTCCATGCCTTGTGTGTGCTTGCCCCTGAGATGCTTTTTCTCTTCTTACTCTTTTCCATAGACCACTCTTACTGGCCCAGCCTCATTCACGGTTAGGGTCATGCAAATGCAGGGCCAGCACTCCAGAGTGAGGACCTCCTAAAATCTCACCTACCTCTTCTACCCATTCAGCCCACTGATTTTTTCCCTCACCCCTAAACAGCGGTGCCACCTATGAGTGTCTTTTATAGCTGAGGTCCTCAATCCTTGGGCCACAGACTGGTACTGGTAAAGCTTCATCTGTATTGACAGCCGCTCCCATCGCTCACGTGACCACCTGAGCTCCGCCTCCTGTCAGATCAGCGGTGGCATTAGATGCTCATAGGAGCATGAATGCTACTGTGAACTGCGCATGTGAGGATCTAGGTTGTGGCTCCTTATGAGAATCTGATGCCTGATGATCTGAGGTGGAACTGAGGCGGTGATGCTAGTGCTGGGGAACGGATGCAGATACAGATGCACATGAGCAGAGAGGTTTGCCTCCACAGAGACCATCATAAATCCATTGCTTGCAGATTCATGTCAAAACCCAGGCTCAGGGGAAGCCAGGATGGCTCAGTGGGTTAAGCGCTCACTTTGCAGCGCTGGGGACCAGGGATCGAATCCCGGCCCCAGCCCGTGCAGAACCATATGCTGAGCTGAGAGCTCCCTCAGTTCAGTTTACTCTCTGTCTCTGTCTCTGTATCTCTCTCTGTCTAAATAAATAAATAAAAATATATATATTTTTAAAAACCCAGGCTCAGGATTCTCACTGATTTTGCATTCCGGTGAGTTGTATAATTATTTCGTTATAGATTACAGTGTAATAATAATAGAAATAAAGTACACAATAAATGTAATGTGCTTGAGTCATACCAAAACTATTGCTATCCCCCCACTCCCCCCCACTCCAAGTCCCTGGAAACATGGTCTTCCACAAAGCTGGCTGCTCCTAGGTACCAAAATGTTGGAGGACACTGTTTTCGAGCTTGATGACCTTGACCTTACCAGTTATTTGACCAGTTATGTGGTCTTATGGAAAGAAATTATCAAATTTTTATTTAGAAAATATGGTTTTGCCTCTTGGCTCCCCCACTTCCTAACTACATGTCCTTGGGCAAATCATGCTAGTTTCCACATCAGTAAAGTGGGATTAAAAATAGCACCAGCCCTGTTACTGCCACTTTAAGTGCACGTTTCTAAGAATTTTATAGTATCCAAAACAAATAGTCATGATAATAGAAGTCATAAATGTAGCTGTTGTTCCCAGTATGATGTCATTTGATTTTTATCATTTTCAATGATAAGACCACATTTGATTGGGCCTGCTACCCCCAACTGTGCCATAAAGAAAGCAAGTTCTTACTATCATTATCGGCTGAATTTAAACATTAAAATATTTCTACACAGAATATATTAAAAACATATGTTTATATGTTTAAATATATTACTACATATGACATACATTTAACATTTTTTCTTCAACTAAAATTAAGAATGTAAATATTTTAAGTGTAAACTATTGAGAAGCAAATTTTATATTAATGGCTTTTAAATAAAGTGTCATTTGTCTCTGTGATAAAATGTTAAAATAAACTTACCCAGATAATTGTATCAATTCTCCCTCATATCATTCTTATTCCAAAATTTCTAAACTACATAAACAGAATTGAGGAAAAACTAAACCCAAAATAGTTTTAAATCCAGTTAGCCAGACATTCAACTTGAGCTATCTTTCTGTTCATTTAGACTCACTCCATTCATTAATCTGAAATGGTCATGATTATTGCAATTCTTCTTTCCTCTTCTGAATTCTGAAAGGTTAGACTTATTGCTGGTGGTTAGAAATCCCCAACAGCTTCCTTACCAGCTGCCCTTTTTTAGTTGCAAAGACGTAAGTGACCAGAATAAGGACAGTGTTGAAATGGACTCCCCAGGGTCAGGTCACTGTGTGTGTGTAGGTGCCAAGAAAGTGCGTGTCTACTTTGGCAAGGTGATGTGGCTTTATGAAACTTCCCTGGCTAGTAGTAGAGCCCACAGACACATAGCATGCCAGGGGTGAAAGCTTGCAGTTGAACGTAATATTCAGATTAAGTAAAAATCATCTCCTAGAAAAGGTAAGGATTTAATTGACTCTGAGAGTCCTCATAGGACTTCACATAAGTTTGCTACATGCTTCTTTTTTTATATTTTTAAAGATTTATTTTATTGTTTTTGACAGGGACAGAGAGAGACAGAGAGAAGGGGAAAGGCCCAGAGCAGTCTCCATAGTTGTACGTCATCAGTTTTCAACATGGTTTCATTCCACACAGGTGGGTAGAGGCCATGCAGGGCAGGGTGGGCTGGGGTCCCCCCACATGGGAGGCACGCTCCCTCAGACCAGAGACTAAATCAGGGGGTGAGAACTAAACTGGGGATCTCCCACATGGAAAGCACACCCAAGTTCAGCATATGGATCTGAACGGGTCAGGCCCCAGATTAGATCCTTAGTCCCCGGGGCTGCAAAATGAGTGCTTTACCCACTGAGCCATCCCAGCTTCCCCCACACTTTTTTTTTTTAGCTCATACAACTGGGGAAAGGAAAGGGGAAAAGATATGTTTCTATGCACCAGACATGGGCAGGGAGTAAATCTGTGGTGATGAGGTTCTTTCCCTTCAAAGTACTATACTTGGCTCGGTGTTAGGAACTGGGCCATGACCCTATTCCTTAGCAGAAAACAGCATTTTGTGACTTTCCTCTTGAATAAGGAGTCAAGGGTAATTTGGAGGGCTCAGAAAGACTTAAAGGCAGCTAAGATTACAAAACCTCACCTTGGTGTCCTTTGAATTAAACTTCTTTAGGATGATGATTTCTTGAGCCACAATTTCATGATTGAGATATAATTATTGACTGATCAAGAGAAGAGTTAGGCCCTGAAGAAATTTCTAATCCTGTTGGCTTTCAGGCAGCCAGCTGAGCACACAGAGAGCTATAAAACGCTGCTTCTGTGAAGTGAGTGATGTTGGGCTGTCTCTAGGATTACAGATTGACCACAAAGAAAGCTTCCCGTAAAAACTGGGGCTTGGAAATCAGCTCAGGCAGTGGGGGAATGCAGCTTAGTATCTCAATAGCTTTATGAGAAGAAAAAGATGCAAATATAATTCTTCCCAGCCCAGGAGGAAAGACATGAAACGATCTTCCCTTGTCTCTTGGGAAAATATCTTTATTTTTTATTGGGAATAAATGACACAGGCACTGAAATAAAGTTGGGTTTGTCAGATGTGGCAATTCCAAAAATTTCTCGGCATTGCTTAACATGTTAGTACATGAATGATGGTGAAGAAAATTAACTAGAGCACATAGATATGTCTGGTAGATTCTTAACAATCTGTTTAGCTCCAGGTAAACAAAATGTTCAGCATTGAGGTTGAGCAGGTGGTTTAGCCAAGTGATAGTTTGCAAATGCTTCGTATATGGAAAGAAAATCAAACATTTTCCAAATTAAATGTTCTATAATTTGATTTCTTGAGACACATACACATACACAGCATATATACACATATGAATATGTGTGCCTCTATACATATGTAGATATACATCATATGTATTTCTGCATATGTGCACATGTATATATGGATAAAGCTGTTAAATAAATGAAAAGACTCAGAACGCTTCATGCCGTTTCATCACCTTTCTTCCCGACTAAGCTGAAGCAGAGCCTGAGGAAGCTGAACCTCCTGGGAGGAGGCAGGAAGGGATAGAAAAGCCTCTTCTTGCCCCGTGTCATTTCCAGTTGTGGGGAATATTAAGAAAGCAGCACCATCAAAACCACCACTTAGGGCTTGGGGGCTTCTCCTTGGGAGGGACACTTCGTCCTTGAGACCCGCTAGGGGACAGAGTAAATGGAGCTTGGAATCGAGGGTTAGGACTAACTTTAATTTAGAGTTTTTAAGGGAGGAGAATAAAAAAAGGAAAAGAGGTTTCCATTCTGTTGTTCAGCTCCACTGAGCAGCATAGGAAACCATATCAAAAATTAGCCATGTATTTCATAAGTTCACTGCAGCGTTGTTTACAGTGGCCAAGAGGTGGAGGCAGCCCGAGTGTCCATTGGTGGATGAGTGGATATAGAAGAGGTGGTACATATGTGCAATGGAATATTACTCAATCATAAAAAAATAATGAAATCTCACCATCTGTAATAACATGGGTAGATCTAGATGGTAGTGTACTGAGTAAAGTAAGACCGACAGAGAAAGGCTAAGGCCATATGACTTCACATATATGTAGACTCTAAAGAACAACATTAACAAAGAAAACAGATGCAAATGCATAACTACAGAGACCATCTGATGGTTGCCATATGGGAAGGGGATTGGGAGGATGGGTGAAAAAGTAGAAGGAGTTAAGAAGTTCAGATTGCTAGTTGCAAAATAGTCATAGGGATGTAAAGTATAGCATAAAGTATGTAGTCAATATTGCAATAACTATGTACAGTGTTAGATTGGTGCTAGAGTTAATGGGATAGTCAGTTCATAAGCTATATAAATGTCTAATCACTATGTTGTGTGACTGAAACTAACAATATTGTGTGTCAATTATAACAAAAAAATTTAAATTTGTGGATGTATTATTTTACATGAATTTAACTGCAAGTAATTGAAATAGACAATGACTAATAAACCACAAACAGGGATATATTGGAGATAAGCTTGAGTAACTCATAGCATTGAAGCAAATACTGAACTAAATCTTCAGAAGAGTATAAATGAATATAGTTCAGGAAATTTCAACAGTGGAAATTTTAAAAACTTCTTTCTAGAGATCTAGCATTTAGGTGAATTAGTTGTTGCCTTTTCATTCAAGATTCCAAATTCTTGAGAGAAAGAACGTAATTAACTTTACAGCTATGGAAGGAGGTGATAATTACCTTGGACCTACCTTTGGGCAGCAGGGACCGCCACATAAGTGAGAAATTATAAACAGGGCAAAATGGCTTAGACTACAAGGGAGAAGATTTGGTTTTTAAAAAGTGTAATTTGGCCAGAACAATCCTATATTATATCTGGGGAACCTAAGCAAAATGGTAGATAGCTTGATGGGTTGCAGAATCAATAAGAAGGCAGCAATCCACCCCTTCCCCTTTGAAACTGAGAATCAAAATACCTATATACTGGTCTTCAGGGACCAAATAAATGGGGAGATCCTGGATTGGTCACGGCATAATTCACAGAATTTTTTTTGGAGTGGAGAAAGCCTACAAGGGATAGAAAGCATCTAAAAAGAAAGAGAAAAACCTTAGTTCCTGAGTATAAGTTGGGGGCATAATATATATGTTAGGGACTTTGTATTACTCAGAGATTTCATAAAACAAAAGAGGGGTGTCAAACTTCTTGGATTCCCTGGGCCACATTGGAAGAAGAATTATTAATATCTTGGGCCACACATAAAATACACTAACACTGAGGAAGCAGGAATGGCTCAGTGGGTTAAGTGCTCACTTTGCAGCCTTGGGGACCGAGGATAGGATCCCGGCCCTGGCCCGTGTGGACCCATATGCTGAATTGGGGAGTGCCCCCAGTTTGGTTCTCACTGGGTAAGACCCTGGTCCAGTTCCTGCCCTGTGAAGCCCCGCCCACCTGTGGAATGAAACTATGTGGAAAAATGAATGATGTGCAACTATGGAGACTGCTCTGGGCCTTTCCCCTTCTCTCTGTCTCTCTCTGTCTGTCTCTCTGTCAAAAACAATAAAAATAAATCTTTAAAAATACACCAACACTAATAACAGCTCATTAGCTTTAAAAAAAGTTTTAAAAGAATTCCATAATATTTTAAGAAAGTTTTGGAATTTGTGTTGAGCTGCACTCAGAGCTGTCCTGGGCTGTGGGTTGGACAAGCTGTCCATAAACCATAAAGCAAGCCCCTGAGATTCTGTAGACATCTTGGTTGAATCATCACTCAAGATCATTTAGATACATTTGCCCTATTCCCATGTTGACGTCAAACCTTCAGATGAGCAGTTATATTTGTCTTGGGCAAATATAGTAGAAAAGAGACAACATGAACTTTTTAACACATACTATTATAACTAAATTCTGTTCTACTCTGTATTAATTGCTTGAGGATTCAGTGTGGTTAACCTGTGCAAAGTTCTGGGAAAACAGTAGGTTCTTAGCAAGTAAATTTTACTTTCCTTGACTTTCCCAATACTGTGGAAGAGATGCCCAGGAGAGCAGGCATTAGTATTCTGGTCTGTGGAAAGGTACATTATCTTTTGTATATGATCAAATTTTAGGACAAGTTCATAGAAAAATTCTTTCAGAATTTGCTTACCTTGGGTCAGTCTTGCAGAATATCTGAGTCTCACATGAAATAAAAGCATCCTAGTGTCTGGATACTTAGCAAAACTAAGATTGTCTCTCGTTTTTTATGGTTGCAGAAAGGTGTGGCTGATGAAACATGTAACAAGTCGCCATCCCTCTTTAAACAACTTTTAATACAATACTGTCCTATTATCAAGGGGTGTGCATATGCCTCCTGGATCACTTATTCACTGCAGTCATTGACGAGATTATCTGCAGCTCAAGGAAGTGACCTCTTCCGTATGTGTTCTGAGATTCCCCTTAGCTCAAGTCAGAAGTGACTGGGTGTCTAACAGTTAGATGTGTACAAATGGTGAACGACACTGGTGTAATGGAAGTACCCAAATATGCAGATGTGTGTGCCATACAGTACTCGGCCAATATGCACTGAAATTTTTGCTAGTAAAATTTTGAAGGAAGATAAATCAACTAGTTTAACATTCACTAGGGTAGTTCATCATTTGAAGCTTCCCACAAACATAAACCCCTTTGTCAAATAATGCTTGTAAATATAAAGTTGTGAAATACTGGATTCTCTAAAACACATAGCTTATGCTTTATGTGACTCTACAAATTCTAATATCAAAGGGAGAGTGGCTCCCTAATGACCGTCAGTACACACACACACACACACACACACACACACACATTCACTTTCCCAAAATATCCATACATAATTAACTGATGAATGGATTGAAAGCTCCCACAGTTTGTGTGGCCACTGGTAAGAAACTCTCTTCTGCTCCTTCAAATAAATACAACTAAACTCCTGCCAGGGATTGTATTAGACAAACAATAGCAACATTGTCCCTTGACTATAGATGCTGCCAGCACTTTGAGCCTTTAGGAGCCAAGCAGATGGAATTCTTCACCAAGCCGAGGCTCTGCCCCCAGAAAGCATCTTTGTTATGACAAATGGCAGCTTGTATTCATCTAACCCCACTACCAATGAGAAGGAAAACAGTCCCCACCACTGAAAAAAATAAAACTGGAAAGAATCCTATAGATTATCCCAGCCAATATGTTTCAGACTTCTGAATTTCCTGAACTAGCAACATTTGAACGTGTCACTAAAATATTTTAGAAAACAAAATAGCTAGGAAGAAAGAGGACAGATATTGATAGGATCTTTATATAGTGAGAAAAAAAGAAAGTCTTAAGAAAATACCACTGCTAGTTTAAAGATGGCATCTTAAATTTAGCACCTCTTTTTTATTTTGGAAATCATCCAAAGTAGAACAGAGACCAGGAACCAGCGGTACAAAATATAGTTTCACTGAAACCAGGAATGTCTGGAACCCCACATTTTGGAGCAGGTGAGATTTTTTTAAGAACACAGGCAATGGCACAAGAGTGTGGCAGAGGACATGGAAGCTGCAGATCTCAGAGCATCGGAGTACTCCTCTGGAGACCTTGTCTGAAGTAGAAACCTAACACCTGCTTGTAGCATCAGAAGTGGGTATGCACAGCAACAACACAAACTCACATCATTTCAGTTTTGTTTTGGGAAGTAGAGGGAGACTCAATGACCGTAGTTGAAAGTCATCTTCCCTGTAAGCAAAAAAAGAAGAAAAAGGTATAACTATAGATACAGGGATAGGTACAGGTACAGAGATAGAGACAGAGACAGAGATAGCAATAAAGAGGGAGATTTTTGTGGGAAAACGACACAGCTACCATTCCCATTGGCTGAAGAAAAGGATAGAGTGGAATGATACTAAGCTATGAAAAAGAGCAAATTACCCACATTCCCAGTATCATCAATGAAATATCAGAGACCGGATGGTCAGTGAAAGAGGCTGTATATAAAATAGCATATACTGCATGATTTGATTCATGTGAAGTTCTAGAACCAGCAAGCCTAACTCTATTTTTAAAAAATGGGAGCATGGCTGCCTCTGGGGGTAGGTGGGGGGAGAGACTGAAAAAGATACAAGAGAAATTTCTGGAGTGATAGAAATATTTTATATCTTGATGGATGTGGATTAAAGTGTATCCATTTGTCAAAATTATACTGTCAAGTTTTGTGAACTTAAATGTATGTACATTTAACTAAAAAAAAGACAACTAATAATGAATAATCAAGTGAAATTTGGTGAGTGACTGCAAGTACAGATAAAATAAAAATGACAGTATTTTGATTATTGTTGAAGCTCAGACATGGCCACATGGGATTCATTTAGTCATTCTGCTTTTCTTATATAGATTTGAATTCTTTCCAAAAAGTTAAAAATTCTGAAATAAGAAAAGACATTTTTCTTTATACAGAACTAACAGAACATTCCAAAGAAAACTGTTGTTGTTTTTTGCCTGAATTCTATGTTATTAACATCATAACAGTTTTTCCTTCTGCTTACGTTTGCCAGTTATTTTTTTACAAACTCTCTTTATTTTCACCATGTACATTTCTTTCGGTATACCTCTTTAGATAGACTTCAGTTGGATTGAGCTATGTTTGCCAAACTGAAAAAAAATTTCTTTTCATATGTACAATAAACTCACATGATTTATATGATTCATAGAATTAGTCTTAATTCTACAATGTTTCATGTTCTTTTTATTAATTAATTATTTATTTTTAGTTGTTTTTGAGTGAGCAAAAGAGAGGAAAAGAGAGACAGAGAGAAGGGGGAGGGCCCAGAGCAGTCTCCATAGTTGCACGTCATTGGTTTTCTACATAGTTTCATTCCACAGGTAGGGATTGCACAGGGCAGGAACCAGGCCAGGGGCCTCCCCCTTTGGAGGTACGCCCCTCTGAGCTAGGCGCCTCCCACATGGGAAGTTCACGCTGGTGACAATAAAACCAGGGGCATACCCCAGTTCAGCATATGGGTCCATACGTGCTGGAGCCAGGATTCAATCCTCAAACCCCAGGGCTGCAAGATAAGCACTCAACCAGCTGAGCCATCCCAGCTTCCCTGATTTTTAAATATCTTACTTGGCTATTTTATTTCTCTATGGTTTTGATTTTTTTTTTTTGATAGTTAGAAGGTACATGTTTTTGCTCTAGTAATTACTTATATTTTAGTAATTCTACATAATATCTTTAGTCACCTTTTTTCTTTGGAAACTTACCGTAGTTTTTACTATGGGAAATATTAAAATTAGGTAATACCTGCCTCTTTCCACACTTATCTTTCTCCTTTCCTCCTTCTGATTCTCCAGTTTTAATCACTGGTGTAATTTTAGCTTTAATGTTTGTTGTTCTTGTCGTTGTTGTCAGGTTTTTTAATGCCTAAGTATATTTAATTTTTACTTGATTTATAAATTTCAAGTTATACTAGTATATTTGCTATTAATATCTTATGGAAATATCAAGGAACTATATTTACTTTCCATTTATTCTCTTCCTTCTCATAGTTTTATTCGTTGTGGATTATCTCCTACCTTAGACCGTATTACATTTACATACTATTCTGTCAAGATTTATCTGTATCTTTGTCTTGGTTCTACAGTTAAATATATCTAGTAAACATGGCCCATGATCTTAGGAGGAAGTGTCTCTAGTCTTCTAGTCGTAGCAGAAGTTCATTCTCAAGTAATTAGATTTCTGAAACAGTGCTCATGGTGGGAATGATATTCTCAGATGCCTAGCTTATTCATAACTTTGATTGGTTATCAGTGGCCTTATATTTGAAGGATATACTGGTAAAAATCTGCATCTTATATTTTTTTACTTGAGTATCATAAAAAATCATACCCCTTTCTAACTCAAACATATATTTCATTGTTTCCTTGTTTTGTTTTTATGGAAGTAAGATGTACAGACACTAAAATTCACCAAATTCATCCTTTTATTTATTTATTTATTTATTT